>JAQQAE010017402.1:0-11484 GCA_029823295.1 Pseudamia nigra
AATTGTGAAGCGCCTAGAGATAATCGGCGATTATGATTGGTGCTATACAAATAAAGTTTGATTGATTGATTGATTATGTATCTGCTACATTTAAAAGATTTTCCATGTTTTCACTTGTTATTATACATTAATTTCCTGCCTGGAATTGAAAACCTGAAGTCCCCCTAAACATACCAAACTTCCCCTGATTTTGCAGCCCGTGTTGTTGTGACACTAACAAAAATAACGGAGCAAAAAGTTAAAAATGAACCATCTGATCGCTTATTAGAGGGTCCAAATTCAACGTTTGAGACCATGATGACTTATGACAAAAATTTATTGACTTAGTATTTGCAGAATCAAGTCCATTGGAACTCACTGGAGCCCACTGAACCGTGCCTGAGCAGCCAGAGGCGGTAGTGTAATATTAAGTTACTTCCGCATCGGCCTCACTGAACAACCCGGGTCACTGCCCACTGGTCCAGACTTCTGCCTGACAGTTTAATGTGCTGCCAATTTGACGGGTTGAGTTGCTGCTGGTTTGATTGGAGCTGAGACGGGCTGGATCCCAACGCTGCAACTTCTCCTCACTGTGTCCTCAAATACAGTAGTTTCATGCTACTAGAGAACTTTAGTATAGTTAAGGAGAATATAATTTCAGATCAATACACTTTGAGGTCTCTCGCCAAAAAAACACACAAAAACCCAAACTACCAGAGAGAGACCGTGCCTACCGTAACATCACGAACCCTGCATTGTATGTTCAAACTGGCTGAGCGGTGAGAGCACCGAAATGATTTTCCTCAAAGACATGTCTCTTCATCTTCCTCTGCAAATACACGCAAACATGCCTCACAAGCACACCCACACAATTTCACAGGGAACACAAAGACGTTCAGAGTTTCTACATTAAACCGGAGAGACTTCAGAGAAGATAAAATATTTACTCAAACTTTTAACACAACCTTCCCAGCAGCAAATCGTGGCGCCAACTGTCAGCTTATGAAAATATGCTCTGTCGAGGTAATAAATGCTTGTGTTTTCTAACATTATTCATGAATAAGGAGCGTGTCTCGGAGCTTTAGGGTAGAGCGCTAACTTGCGGCGCTGCTTTCAAAGGCATCAACTCAGCACAGTTCAGTAAACATTAACCTGCCTACCTGCTGCATCTCACAACTGCCCTGGACCAGCCTTTTAGAGTCACATCTTTGGATGAATTAAACATGAATGGAGTTTTCTCGGTGTTCAAGATCTGCACCATCCTGCAGCTATAGCCTTTATTGCCAGGTGTGATAGTAGAAGTCATATACTGACCAGGAAGCTGATTTTTTTAAACGTTTAATGCTCCAAATTCTTAAATATCTACTCAAATGACACAATAAGCACTGATTTTTGAGTCACTGTAATGAATGATGGGAAAGCAAAACAATACTTACATAAATTTGCTGTGACAAACAGATGCATGCCAAGAGAAGCCAAATGAAAAAAACAGTACATAAAGAAGAAACACATGTATAAAACATAGCAACATAATCATGTTATAAGAAGAGAAACACTGTAAATCTGACTGAATAGATGCTACTCGAAAAAGAAATGCAAGCTTGTAGTGTAAATAGATTTTATAGATCAACACTATGACATACTGTGTAAAAGTTCTTGGCACGTTGGTTTTGTCATTTTAGCAGATAATGGATTTTGTGTTAGAAGTGAAGAGGCAGAACATAGGAAGTAAACGGTGTAAACCCCTCTCCTCCCTGTGTGTTCACATCACTGAAGCAGACCCTGACTGAGTGCATCCAAAATCATCAAATCAATTTTCTAAATGGGCTTCATCTTGATAAATTGACAGCAGATTTTAATGTTCACCTTACTGGAGCCATAAAGTCAGAGTTTTCCAAAGCTCAAGTGCACATAAGCATAGCTACGCTGGGCGACGCGGTGGGCAGTAGCACTCAGTAAGCAATGCCAAGAGCACTGCAGGAGCTAAAGATGCTCCCTATGGACACAGGTCCTTACATGCTCTACCCCCATGCTGAATTTAGCATAAAGTTGATATATTTCTGTGCATGTGTATGGTCATTATTAATTTGGTAATGAGATAAGACAATAAACGCAAAGTGCCTAGAACACAATACTGTATGTATGTGCAAAATGTTTAATATGAGGTACGTCTTCCTCTAGACTTGATGCAGTAGTCACCATCTGCGCATAGAGCAGACTACACAGCTTCTGGATCTGACATTTAGAAATTGCCATGTATTCCTGCATAAAGCCAGGGTCTTTGGCTGTGGAGCCTCCGATGAACACGTCAACCCAGCATGTCGCAGTCATGTTGAGGAGGAAACGGATCAGACTCGATGCTGGACAATGAAGTGTCTAGATGTGGTCTTAATCCAGAATGGCCTTTGTGGACGGACGCTGTACAGCTGGAACACTCACTGTCCACAATAGAGCAGCTTCATCTCAGTCATAATAGTATCTGTGTCCAGTCTGAATTGCACCCACAACAATCAGATCAGATGGTGCTGATGCATTCACATGTGCACTAGTATTCTCATTATTCTGAATATGAAAATGTCCTGAATTTTACAGAAAATGGTTCAAGTCAACTGTGTTTGAGACAAAAGATCCTTTGTGGTACAGATGGACACTCCGGAATAAAGTCCAGAGCTCTGGTCAGAGGGAAAACAGGCCGACTTTAAAACATTGTAACAGCTCTGATATTGGCAGAGTTTTAGATATAAATAAGTGTCTAAAGTTTAACCTTTTCAGGTCCATGTCACACAGTGGAACATTGGACAAATCCCTGTTTCTAATCGGGGCAAAGGAGCAGGAATATTAGTGCAAGATTCACTCTCATTGGTGATGTAAACAGCCTGTTTCGAATTTTGTCTTTTATGGAATCAGGGGGAAAAAGAATACTTTGTGCGTGTAGTCAATAAGATTCACTTTGAGGAACCTGTTGCAGACTGTTCGGTCACTTCTAATCTTTTGTGACGTGCATGTGTTTCAGTCTGTGTTGCGCTTTTAGTGACAGTCATGCCGGACCACGTACCATGTGTTCTGACTGAGTTCCATTTCAGCCACTACGCCAATAAGAGCCTGTGTTTCAACTTCTGACTCATGACTAAACTGACTCAAACCAGTCATGTGGAACCAAAACCAACTCATAGAATGTTTGGGTTTTCTAAGAGATTGAGATGGCGTACTAAGAAACTTGCATTTCTTTTGTTTTTTTGGTTAGTATAGAAGGACTGAAAAGTCTAAGAGAGTCTGCAGATCACTGTGGAGGAAGTCTGACCACACATGGATTCACTTACCCGGCATCGGTCCAGTTGGACTTTGAGCGGTTCTGGTTCGGAGGCTGGAGGCACCTGCACCTTGAGCCAGTTCTCGCTGTTGTCCACGGCCTGCTCACACTGCGTAAACAAGCTGTAGAAGGCCAGCACCTGGCACACACAGCAGTTTCAATGAAGGTTAAAAAAAAAGACGAGTTCAACGCGCGAGAGCAAACACCCACCTAACATCTGCCTCCATTCAGACTCTCTCCTGCTTTCCAGAAATTGAAATGAACCTACTACTGGAACAGCCAGAGAGTGAGTCAGAACATTAACATTCAACGTCAATGGGCAGCTGTTTAAAGTCTACAGAGCTGTGTAGAGGCTGATTCAATCCTCACTCCGGATTAGAGCTGCACAATAAAGCACGACTGTAATCCACATATCAACATGTGCACTTGTACAATCTCAAAATGCAATTTAAAGGTACATTTAGTGATCTAATTGTTAATTTTTGTTACTTTGTGGAGCATGTTGGGGCCATTTCTACTTATCTTATTCATTTTATTGATCTTTTGACATAATATTGCTAATTTTTCTATCATATTGGCCATAACTTTGGTCATTTTCTGTTTATGCCATTAATAATTTTCATATTTTTTATTCATTTTTCTTGTTCATTTTTTATCTAATTGCAAAAATGGAAAACTTAAACATGACACATTTAGTTTTATAAGATCAAATAAAGACTTTTTAAGGACATCTCGTCCACACATTTATTGAACCTTCTGTCAAAGTGTCAGCATACTTGACATTTGTTGGCTCATATTTGACATTGTAACATTGTTTAAGGTTCACCTCCTCTTGAGATTCATACTGTTATCATTTCTAAGGCTACTGATTTTCTACAAATGTTAAACAGCAGAAATTACCTAGTTTTTTTTTTTTTTTTTACCCTTCAACATGAAAGCTTCTGGGCGCTGGATTAGACAATGTGGAAAAAGTCCCTGTATGTGGCTTGTACTGATGGAGAGTTGGGGGGGGGCATAAAGGTTTCTCTGGCATGTCCCTGAGATTCTCAAAAGGGCTTGTGCATCATGATATGCATCATGAAGTTTCACATTAGAAAAGTTTTTGGAAAAGACAACACTTGAGGGTTCAAAATGAACGAATAACTGTAAAAAACCAATAAAGTTTATCAGTTTGAGCATTAAATATCTTGTCTTTGTAGTGTATTCAGTTGAATATAAGTCATCCTAACTTCACTGGAATTGGGGTTCTCTTTCTTGCAACATTTCTTGCTTGAAATTTGCCTTGCATTTTATAGAAACATGGTTATTGATGGAAAAAGAGACACGAACCAAGACGCTGCGTCAGTTGGCTGAAGCTGAAACATATTAATCGGCGTGGTAATTATCCCATTGGTGGCTCTGACCTACTTCCTTACTTGAATCCAGGTGGTGACTTCTGTCTTTGGGCGGGCGGTGTACGTTACAGGAACACACGGATTACTGAGGCGGATGGTGTTACTGTGTCCACTGAAGTATAAAGTGTGTGAATAATGCTGGGTGCACACGGGTACGTGTGTGTACCTTTGTCTGATAAGCCAGCCATGCCAGTCTGTCCGCCAACAGGGCACAGAATCCCACCCAGCGCTGGTTCAGCTGCTCCGCTGCTTGGGCAATGTCATCAGCACGACTCCCCTCTAGGGGGGGCAGGCAGAAAGAGAGAGGGGGGCTATCACATGCTCACGTACACACAGTGATACATGCTTCACAGTTCACATGGGCAGCCCCTCATCCCTCTGTAGGGGACAGACATAAATACACACTCCGTGCACACAGGATAGGCTGAATGTCATCTGTAGGGGAGTCGAGGCGAGCCATCGATATTCTGCACAAACTGTGGAGTCTAAAACCTGTTTATCTCCCTGAACACACACACACACACACACACACACACAGGTACGTCTCACTTTTCATTCCCGCTCAGCAGTAACTGACATTTTTTTTTCCATGTAAATGGCCAATTTAAAGTGCATGTAAAACTCCAGTGCCCGGAAAATGAAAACCTCTGAGTGGTTCCAGGAGGAAAAAAAAATCAATGTTTAAGTCATACAAAGATAGATTCACGCTCCTGCCTGTAAAAGGGCAAATTGAACCCCATCGCTGGACGATAATTGGACAGGGGAAAAGCAGCATTTTGGCTCGCATATCTTATCTGGGGTCCAAGGACACATACCGTCATATGATTGCTTTTCCCTCATTTAATCACACTTCCTTTGAGTCCCATTTATGTTTACATTGCAAACATCTGGGTGATGTCTTTTTATGATACAGGTTACACTGAATATGGGTTAGGGAAGGGAAGATGGCGTGTAAAAGGTTTGAAAATAAAATGTACTCGTCCCAAAGGACCCAGGAGTTCTCCAAACCATGGATAAAAGGAAGGAAATATAATGGTGTTTCCAAAAATACTGGGACATGGTATAAAATGTCAAAATAAATATCATGTGATGATTTGATTTTAAATTTGAAAATAGCAGCACCGAATAGTTAAACGTCATTGTGAAATGCTTAACAAATATACTAGATAATGAGGTTTACTTAAGGTGGTACAGAACCACAAACACAACCGGCTTGTCTGGGCCTGAGCTCATGTAACTGTCCCATGATCTGATGAGTCAAAATGTGAAATTCTTTGAAAATCATGGATGTTGTGTGTTCCAGGTGTGAAGGACAGGGATCATCCAGCACTCGGCTCAAAAGCCAGTATCTGTGATGGTATCGGGGTTCATTAGTGCACATGGTAGGAGTATCCTGCACGTAGTCTATACAGACTTTGGAGCATATGCTGCCTTATAGATGGTGTCTTTTTCAGGGACGGCCTTGTTTATTTCATCCGGACAATGCTAAACCACATTGTGCACATATTTGAACAGCATGGCTCTATAGTAAGAGTCCGGGTGATAAAGTGTCCTAACGCAGGAATGACTCGTCCCCTATTGAAACATTTGACAATTAAAGAGAGTTGTTAAAAGAGGAGGTGACCCAACTTTTAAACAAACATGTTGCTGGTTTCAAACTGACAATTAGCATGGAAATGTAAAAAGAAAAAAATTGTGGCTGCCAGTGGTACCACTACGCCTCCTGACCTCGTCCAAAATTTGGTGACCCCAGGCGTTCCACTCAAGCGTAATTACACTAACAAGGAAATTTTATCCACCACGGATGATGAAAGAAGTCGGCGGGGGATATAGTGTTGGGGTCCGTCCATCCATCCTTCTGTCCGGAGTCATGTCTTCGTCAGTTTCCATCCAGTTGGATAAAATTTTGTAGAGTCCACAACAGCATGCCTTCTTTCATTTTGAATAAGAAAGGTGCAAAAACTTAGAAAAAAATCGAAAAATGACATTTCAGCAGTAATGTAGCTTCAGCAGATTATATGACCGAGTTCATTTTACTTTTATATTAGCAGTTGATCTTACATGAATTTGGTCCCCCTATAAATTTGGCTGGGGTGGCAGGGGCTATTGCTAACTATGTTTGCTTGTAGAATGTGACCTTTGATCTTTACCTAACGGCTGTGGTCACACATTTCAAACTTGACCAAAGTCTCAAACTGCCACAACTTTGAGGGGGAAAACATGTAATACGTCGTCTTTGTTATTTCCAATTAAATATGGTTCCAGTAAATATAGTTAAATGATCACATTTCATGTCTATTTCTATTTTTCTCAGCAACCCAATGTTTTTGGAAACATATTTGATACACACAAGTATATTCAATACACCCTTAGACTTCTTAAGGGCTTGCAAACCTCCTGACTAAGTGAGGGTAGTTCAAATTCTTAAATTACTTCACAAACCCCCAATGCATTCCATTCCAGTTACATTCCTGTGATTATGCAGAAAAACATGTCAAGTGTTTTCGAGGCATGAGCACAAACGACTGCGTTCACCTCCTCGATACCCCCCCCCCATCTGAATAACTTGAGGAATGTTCATTGGACATTTTTCTGTTCGGATGAAGGTTACAGCAGCTGTGGCACAAATAAATTAATAAATATTTCAACGAATAAAAGTGAAACGTATCCGACGATTGTTTTCAGAAAACCATAACAATTGCACAAGGACAGAGGAGAGGACAGACGAGCCGAAACATCTCGCTTTTTGTCTGTTCCTCTCTCCATCAGTGTTTCTATGGCGACGGGGAGAGGAGGGTGGGACAGGTGGAGGCGTTGCCATGGGGACAGACAGGGTGTGCGTGTGCATGTGAATGAGTGTTTGGCGTGTGCGTGTTACCCTGCTCGACCAGGGTCTGCGCCGTGCGCGTCGCCTCCTGGAGCTTTCGGTACTTCTCCGGCCGCTCTCGCTCAATCGCCTGTGGCAACGAGAAGGACGGATGAGAGTGATAAGGGCGGGAGATAGGAAGTGAAAGGACAAGAGACAGAGACGTGGCAAGAAGTCCGATGCTGACAGAAAATTATTTAGAACAACCAAAGGTACAAAAAAAATCAATGTGGCAGGCTGTGGAGTTTCACTTCCACAGAATAAAAGGTTCTGAAGCTTTTCATTAACCTCTGATCTTATTCTGCTTTGACATTTACAACAAACTCAGCACATCTGGTCAGTTTTTTGGACAAACAACAAAAAAGTTAAAGGGTAACAAATAGGTCACTAATCTTTTTGCAGAAAATCTCATGCAAGTATAAGCAGGATAAAGGTTATACTTAATGCACAGTATGTTTCTTATCTTAATCAGTGCATATGTCCCTCTTCTGTGAGGCCTAAACATATATAGTGTGTGACTGAAATTAGCATTTCACTAACAGGCAACTCTATAAAATAGTTTCCAGCTTCATTCGTGCACAACTGATTGACATGTTTATTCACATGATGCCATTTCATTTCAGTGCAGTAGAGGTGTCCTCCATGGGACCTTATTTCCCATATGAATTATGCCATTATTTACACATGACATTTATTACAGTAAAAAAATCATTTTAGAAGTCAAAAAAGTTGCAATTTGTTGTAAAACTGTTTAAGTATTTGGCAAGAAACTGCAGTTTATCATCACTTGTGTCAGGACTAATATAAATTTTAACTTAACTCTGCAGAAGAGGTAGCTCTTGGTCTGTCCGGTGATGGAGATAATGCACTTGGGGACATGTTTCAGAGTTCTTGAATTTGTTTGGATTGACTGACCTTCATGTCTTAAAGGTACAGTCCGTGATGCTGGGAAACTACCTATTAGCGGCCTGATATAACTGATTAAACAGGCGACCTGCCAGTCTACACGGTTTACAGCCTCACAGTTGTCAAGCTCGTACGTCTGTTCTGTTCTTACCTGCACCAGAAGTTGATGAAGGAATCTGAAATGTGGGCTGTCTCTCCTTGATAAGCTACAGTCACTAGCTCCGTAGTAGGTACAGCTATGTACAGTACCACTGTTTTCAATTCTGCACCTGAGTGCCTGAGTTTGTGTACCTGCGAGGTCGTAAGTTGTGTTGACTGGCAGGTCGTCTGTCTAATCATTTACGGTGGATCACTACGAGCGATCGGCTACTAGCTACATTCCCAACATCACAGACTGCATCTTTAAAGTGGATTTGTACAGTAGTTGCATTAATAGTAATAGTAGTAGTAGTAGTCTGGGTGAGTACCTTGTGAATCTGATGAAACAATGCAAAGCTGAATGTGCCAACTTTGGAATTTAAAATATAATACATATTCTATTTGCTTAACACTTTTTTGTTTACTGCTGTGTAGGACGTGGACTGGCTGTTGGTTTGTGTTTCCTTCTGTACGAGTGTAAAGTGTCTTTTCACAGTGCTCTCCATGGATTAGCTTTGATCAAACTAATGCTTAATGATGACCTTTAGTTTAATTGTGCATCAGGTAGCCTGGGAGCCTCATCGCACCACACTGAAAACGGACTGTAACACCTCTCGTCTCCCGTCCCTGAACCACACCTGCTGCTCCAGCTTTTGATTGTTCTCTTCACTGACCATTTGACCCACCTGTATAAATGAAGGGTGTGTCCAAACTTTTGACTGTCAGTGCAGGTGCTTGAGAGACTGTAACGCAGAGATGCACGCTGCACATTTAAACAACAATCAGCATAACAATGGTCCTTCTCTCTTGCCTCAAGTGCCTCATTCTCACCTTGGATAATGCTTTTGTTGTCCGTTTTCCTGAAATTCCAACCCTTTCCAGGGCCTCTTCACACCGTCATCAATCCGGAGCGCATCTAAACTAGTGAGATTAACTAACAAGTACTCAGTCCTATCTGGGCGTATGTGGCCTTCCGAATGTTTTTCATGCCATTAGTAGTTTCTTATATAAGCTGCAGAGATGCGAAGTGTCAGCGGAACCAAAGAGGAATCTGGCGACAAATATCAGAGGAGGTTTTTGAAGAATCTCTTGACCTGAAACTCTTCATCTGTGCATCTGTTACCAAAGGATGCATCATTAGTCACGGCAGGAGATCAATTTTACATCTCACTCACAAACAGGGCTAGAGAGTGTCACGTACTGTTGATAGAGTTAGAGCTGGATTTGTCTCGAGTTAGAGCTGGGAAGTACAGCTACAGTAAATGATTAACTGTTCTTATCGGTTGATGTGGATAAGTAGCATCGTAAATGTCAAGTCATTATTTTATTTAAATTTAAAGAATGACCCTGAGGAAAAGTTCATTTGGTTTTAAGCTATTAGTAATAAAAGATGAAATATGACTTAAAAGAGACAAAAAGATGACAGAAGACGAGACACACAGAACATAAAAGAATGAAATATAAACTCGTAAGACATTAAAAAGGAAGATATAAATGATGCAAAAAGACAAAAATGTTTTAAAAGATATGTAAAGATGTAAACGGTGCAAAAATGATGAAATGGACATGAAGGAGCAAGGAGACATAAGGAATGCAAAAATACAGAAACAAAAAGATGAAAAAGAAAACAAAAAAGAAGAACATATTTTTGTCTTATTTCATGCTGTTTAAATTCTGTTTTGTTTTGGTTTTTAGATCTAAAACCAGTCGAAAGTTTGGGCACACCTTCTCCTTCAGTGATTTGTCTTTATTTTTTTATAATTTTCCACAGTGTCCATTAACACTAAAGACATCCAGACTGGAAAACAACATGTATGGAATTATGTAATAACATGTAGATTTGCATTCTCTCATCAGTTTCACAGGGTACTGTAGTCACCTGTTTTTAAGTCACAGGTGAGTTCATTTCCTGCCTTAATGTCCTCCAGTCACAAACTTTTCTGGGGAGCCAATTTTTAGAAACAACAAACTGCCGCAACCCAAATCACGCATGTATGGGAATGAATTTGTGCATGAATGAATGTTCTCGACCCTATAAATTAACATTGTCTAATATCACAAGCCTTAAATTATTATCTAGAGCAGATCTTAATCGTTATGTTTGTGCTTTTTAAGACATATAAACACGTTGATACTAAATAATTGCATTTAGGTAAAGTCAACAGGCTTGAAATGGTGGTTTGTTTTCTCCTGCGACCCACCTGTGGGTCCCAACCCAGTGTTTGGGAACAGCTACTTTAATTATGTTAATTGTGACTGGGGAGCAAACTAAACTGTCTCTGGGCTATTTGGTGCTATTTACAGAGGTTTAGGGGGAATCGGGCTATTTTTTTGATGTCAGCATGTCACCAGGAAATCAGTCAGGGGTCAGTCTGCACCTGGTGTAATCATCAAAGGTCATAAATATCAAAGAGTGAATGGCAGGAGCATGTCTTGTCCTTAGAAAAGTGAATCATCCAATGCACTCCTGTTCATGATAAAAGTTTCTGTTTGCTGCATCACGTGATTAATAATGAAAATTCTGAAAAAGTCTTAGCCATTGTTCAACTACAAATTAATGTGTCCTTAGGGTCTATTTTTCCTGGCCCCTTAAATGTTATACCTGACATGTACCAAGAGCCTTGATGCCAAGAAGCAGCTACCATAACCAACTGGACTGGTATCATTATTATTTCATAGTGTAGGTTTATTCCTGGCAATTTTGATAACCAGAGTTAGCAGGGCAGAGGTTGGAAATAACGGTAGTAAGACGTCAGGCAAGTGCTTCAAATTTTACTCAGCTAAGTAATATGTCCCCAGGCTAGCACGGGTGGGTAATACCCTAGTGCAGAGGTCCCCAACCCCC
Source organism: Pseudamia nigra (assembly GCA_029823295.1). Classification (NCBI taxonomy): domain Eukaryota; kingdom Metazoa; phylum Chordata; class Actinopteri; order Kurtiformes; family Apogonidae; genus Pseudamia; species Pseudamia nigra. Next base: position 11,439 of record JAQQAE010017402.1, read on the forward strand.
GGTCCGCGGACCGGTACTGGTCCGTGGACCATTTGATACCGGTCCG
>JAQQAE010017403.1:0-11484 GCA_029823295.1 Pseudamia nigra
TAATTTGAAGAGACAATATATGATTACGCTATATATACATATTTACATATATAAACAAAATACTGACTAATGAACACCTATTTCTATATAAAACAATAGCTAGAAGCTATATATCAGAGAAATTTATATATATATATATATAAATCAGTATCATATTTATATAATGAGAGAGAGAGAGAGAGAGAGAGAGAGAGAGAGAGAGAGAGAGAATGAAAATATATATAATCATATACCATCCATATATCATAAACCATATATGTATAAATATCATTCATTCATACATACATATATATGTCATATCAGACAGTTATGTATCTGATGCTCCCACACCTCCCGCTATAAATCCACACTGCACATAAAAAAGAATTATCACGGACAATTGGTAGTTTTTATGTTCATTAGAGATCAGACTCTGCACAAATCATCAAATCAGTGAAATGAACTGACTTCATAAACAAAACAGAAACAATGAGAGAATCAGAGGGAAAAAAAACTCACGGTATTAACTGGAACATGATTAATTTAATTTTTGACTTATTTAGAGAATTAAACACAAATTAACTCTATATAAAACCACCATGACGTAAACTGTACAACACTGTAACAATGAGCTTGACATCACACACATTAATAACAATATATGATATACTTCTACATCATTAATCCACCTTCTAAGTGCTGAAATTTGTAAACTGTGATGATCATAAACCTTAAATAATATATAAAACTTATGAAATGCGTCAAGTAATGTTATTTAACTGTAAATGACCGTGCATTTATAAACATAATTTTAATAGCATGTTATCAGTGATGCACAATGATGCTCCTAGAAACATTTACATTCATAAATATTCTGACTTCCAGAAGGATTTTGTGGGGGTTGGTGACGCTACAGGTCAGGTGTAAATGTTTTTCACAGTATATGTTGGTGTTTTGATTCACTGCCGCTGCTCACTCCTTTTTCCCTGTGTTTCAGAGAGTCCTGTCGGCCCCTCCCTCCTGTGCTCATCCCACACACCTGCTCCCTCTCCTCCCTGGGCTTCCCACCTGTGTCTAATTCCCTAATCACGCCTCGTGTTTATAAGCAGCAGTGAATCCCTGTGTCCGGTGCGTGTTTGAGTTTGTATCCTCGTGATCGTCCCTCGTCCAAGCCTTCGTCCCGGTCTGTTCCCGACCTGTACTCGCCTGCCCTCCCCATCTCGACCTGTTTCCCGTTTGGATTTTCTGCCTGCTCGGTTCCTGACTTTGGACTGTTTCCGGATCATCTGTCTGCTCGACCCCTGTTACTCTTCGCTCATTTTTCGACCTGTCGTTTCGCTCTGCCCTTATCATACCGTTGCCTCGTATTAACTATATTTGTTGCTATTATTATTATTATTATTATTATTATAAACTCTATTATATTGAACTGTACTCTGAGTCTGGTGTTTAAGTCTCTGGTCTGTCAGTTTGCTTTATCCGGTCCGGACAGATTTAGGTGCATTTCTTCTGTGAAGATTCAGTTCAGTTTCATTAATGTGTCTCTGAGTGAGGGAGATATAAATAATACTACATCTTTCAAAAGGATGCAGTACAGTGATGATCAAAATGATGAAACAGGTCCGACTGATGCACAGCATTAACTTCCATTAACTAACATGTCACACCAACATACAATCTGGTCTGTAGTTCACCTGATTAAAGTTAAAACATCAGCATCAACAGGTTGGATCAGAAGATGAACTAGTGCATCTTCTGTCATGTTTGTCAGTTGTTTTTGGCAATAATCGGGTGAGCTGATGCTGTGACCACAGTGAATTGCAGGATGAACTTTCTAATCTCTTTTTTTGCAAAAGGATGGTCCAAAAAATCTCTAAAGGAAGAAAGATGCTCCTTTCTTTTTCACTTAGAGAATTCAGACAGTCTTAATCATGGCGGACACACAAATACTTCCAGGTGGTCATTTGGAAGGTGCCCAAGTCAAATGGACATTCACACCCAGAAATGACCCATGACAGGTCAGTATGCAGAGACTGTGGCTGGGTACAATGCATTTCCAGTTGTGAATGGATTTTGCATTTTCAGGTGTCTGAAAATGCAGATTCCAGATACCTGGACATGCATTTTACAACTATGCACTCCAAAATACACCAATGAACCACAGTACATCAACATACAGAAACTGTTGCTGGGTATATAGATTCATTTCCAGCTGTCACAATGATTTTCAGGTGCCCAGAAACAGATTTTCACCCAATGTAACTTGCATCTGCATCACACCATGTTTTCTCTCTTCCTAGTAATTCAGCTTAACAAGTAGGCACCACTACTACATACGTACATTCACACCATGCACTGTGCATGGGGCACAAATACATAAGTTAGAACTATAATAATGTAAAAATAGATTACTATATGAAGTTTAGGAAAAATTTACTCTCAAAGTAAGTTAAAGTAAAATTCTATTATCTTATGCTTTAAGATTCCACACTTAATCCCCAGTAATATTAATACTGTGATATTTAACTTTGCAATACATGCAAGAAAATAAATAAAACACAGGCCCAACCAACATGTTTGTCAGTTTTATTGAAGTGCTCTGTAGTTTCAGCAACATAAAAATTGACCAATTCTTTGTGAAATTGTGATGTGACAGTACTTGTTGATTTTGGAAAATGTTTGGCAATGTTTGAGTACAGTATTTTGGACTATATTTTTGGGGGGCAGCCAAAATGTCAGCAGCGGCCCTGTTCCTACTCCTACACAACACCAGTTATTTTGGGTTATTAAAACTGCAGTGCTTGGTAGCTCTTTGACATAAATAAGTTACTTTTTTTTCCTTCTGGTTTCTATCTTTGAGCCAGGTGGTAACAACACAAAAGTTTATTTTTGCATCACTGAATGCCTTCCCACTATTAAGACCAAGACTTTATCCAACATGAATGTAGGATAATAAAGATGACCCAGCGATGAATCTACTGGTGCATTCTATACATTAGAACACATACTGTATACTTTAGCAACAACATACTCTGTAAAAACCACTGATAGAAATGTGTGTCAGACGGCTGGTTTCTACTCTTATGTTGCACTCGAAAACACATTCACAGTCTTACTCTGCTTTGGCAGCTTCATTGTTCCCAGTGCTCCATTTTTTGATTTCTTTTTCACTTGAAGCAACCAGTCTTCTTCACCCAGCAAACACACACAACTTTGTTGTTACTAGTTACACTGCAGTTTAAAGAACAAATAATTCTGCAGTAGTACAGTACATAACATAAAGGTCCAACAAAATATATAGATCATGGACAGAAAAATAAAAGTGAAATGCATTACACTGTCTTATTAATCACTATTAATCCAAAGGCTGGAAATGCTTTCTTCTTCAGCGGGTTTTCTTTAGTTTTTTTAATGCTGTGAAAGAACACGTACTTAATAATGCATTAAACAAAAACCTCAGAATCCTGGGTGTTTTGGCCATTACCACTATACACCCTCATGTGAGGAAGTTCCTGCCAGGGTTGATTGGGTACTGGTATGTCTTACTGCCAGGGCTGTTTTTCTTTGTCTCTCCAGCGTGTGTGTGTTTTGTCTAGAGCTTAGCTGGGTACAGTTACCTGCTTTAAGATTTAAGTTATCTTTACTTGTCATGTACACATACACACACATGAAATTTTTCCTCCGGTAAGCGGTGAGCAGCTGCTGAGCAGCACATGGGGAGCATCTGGGGTTTAAGGGCCTTGCTTAAGGACCCACAGTGGTGATGATGATGATGATGATGATGATGATGAGGTGATGGTGGAGATGACAGATGGTGGCCTTTTCCTTCCCCACCTAGATCTCCTGCCGGTCTGGGAATTCAAATCGGCGACCCTCTGGTCACAGGCCCATTTCTCTAGCCTCTTGGCCACCACTGTTGACCCAGTTCTCCTTGCCTGAAAACCTGTCCCACCTCTGAATCAATTCATTGTTCTCCACCCCCTGGACGACCATGTCTGACAGAATGTCCACCTTAACCTCAATGAACTACTTAAATTGTAACTTATTTTTGTCTGGTTGTTTGTGTCTGCCTTATGGGTCCCATTGAGTTTTGGTCACTACAACATCCATGCCCAATTCAAGGTACACTTTAATCCCACAAAGTCTCAGGGAGTTACATCGCTGCTTGGTTGGACATGTGACGCGCAAGATATGCTGAAACTGATTTCTAAATCAGATCCCATTATAACTTCCTTAAACCTTATGACAAACACACCATCTTTAAAGACCTTAAGTTCTGGTGTAACCAGTAGAGCGAGAGACTAGAGACCATTTTAGCCTTGCTTTTATTCAATATTGTGTGCTTTCATATTTCTATGTCATTTTAAATTGGGTTGGTAACTTCCTCATAGTCTCTCATATCAGTAGCACAAATGCATACTGAACCGCACATTGGAATGTGTAGTGTCTTAATAAATTTCACAGTTCACTGTCTTTATATTTTCAATGACATTCATTATGGGACATTTCATCACTTAACACAGACATTATGAAATTCAGATTTCTGACTGAGGGTAATGTCTCTAAAGTGATCTGGCCAACGTCATTAAGTCAAACCCATAATAGGGATGACCCACAGACTTTAATAAAGGCTGAGATGTTCCTGATTGCTCGAGACCATTGCAGCAAGAATAAGAGAGAAAGGTCTACATTGCCATAAACATTCTTGTGTTTCTCCTCTCAGCATTTACTCTGCTGCAGTCATTCCTCTCTACACCAGACCAGCAGTAGCTTCGAGCAAACCATAAATTATTCATTGTTTGAAGCGGACAAAATGAATACCAATTCTCTCATATTGCCCAACACCATCATCAGAGCTGATTGCTCCACCTGAGGTCATTAACTTTATTAGCGTTAATATGTCTGAAATTCTGAATGGTTAGTTTGGACTCCTGGCAGTGAGGTTAGCCAGAAATCCTGAAAACTGAGTGCACTATATTCAAACAGTATTGTTGGCCCTGATTTCACATGATGAACACATCATGGCTGCTTGCCTGCTCACTGGCAGGGAAAGTAAATTAGAGGAGCAAAGAACTGATTTGCTGACGGTTACATTTTTTAAAGTGTAGACTTGTAACCGAGATCAGTGACAAGACTGGCATCAACAACTGGAACAACATCAAAAATGAAATTGGCATTGCATGAGGAAAGCCTCACAATGTGACGGCATTGTTACGTACGGAAGAAGATTTGAATGGTTATAAGCATCTCCACTGTGAGTAACTGGTCATTCATAAACACGTTTGACAAGGAAGGGGCTCTGAAAATCAACCTGACCTGTCATGAGCATTGGAGCATTATGATTATTTTGACTAAATTACAACTTATTACTACTCATGTCTTTTGACACTCTTTATACTTATATAAATTGTTTATTTTATATGGTCACTACTGGTAAAAGTCCCTGTAGCACCAAATACTCGGCTGGTTTGATTTCTTCCTCTGTTTATTATGCCTCTGTCCCATGCAAATAAACAAAAATGCTTAAAATTAATGAAATATTCAGAAAAGACTGCTTGATAACATGAAGGAAAATAACGTTACTTAATTATAAAAATCAGAATTGGGAAGAAACAAACTTCCTTCTGATGCTTCCCCCTCTGAGTTACATTTTGCCAATGAAATAGTTAAAGTAGTTACATGGTTTCTGACATTATTATGCTATTTCTTACACTGTCTTTAGCTCTGTTTGGCTCTCAATTCAACTGAAACTCCCATGCATAGATATAAAATACAGTGCATGGTGAAATGAGATACGACAATCAGTGCATTTTCCATAAATGTATTTTTGGGGTGAGAAATGAATCACCACCCTCAAAAATAGGTTTGAAGTCTTCTGTTTCTTTACTCAAGCTGTGCACAAGAAAAACTCACAAGACAGGGTGTGAGAGTGAAATGCTTCAATATTTTAAGCATGATGTAGATTTCCACCTCAGCAATGGTCAAGATGGTCTCTGTTACAACACAGCAAAGACAATGAAGGAAGGTGAAGCTACAGGACATTTTGCTCATATTTGCTGATCTCTAATTCTCGTCTGAAATGTTACAGCAGTTGGTTTCAACTGGTTGATGACAATTATTCATACAAGTTACATAGGTGAGCATGTAGATATGTAATTAGGTCAAGGTTATGTGAGTAAATTATATATTATATGTGAGTATAATATATATGTCAGTCATTCTTCATTATACAAGACACATGGTGAAATAATCCTGTCAGTATGTATTTCAGATTTTGAAAATGCTGATGGAAAGGCAAAATGTGAATAAACTTTCATATTTCATAACAGATTTTTGAGTCACTATGTGGTTTTGAATATTTTTGCCAAAGTGTGGCAATTGAAATCGAAACACATTTTGTGAATAAAATATGACAAAATGAACATTTAACAAACATGACTGATCAGCTTCCCACAGATTTCAACAAAGCGTGAAAACATATCTAGTGGTTCAGTTGTGGAATGAGGAAAAAAATTGTGTCTCATCCGATGTCTGTTGTTTGTTGCTCTCTCTCTTTCCTTTTGTCTCTCCTCTGTCCACTAACCTCAACCGGTCATGGCAGATGACTTTGTGTCCAGATCCTGGTTCTACCGGAGGTTTTTCTCTTCCATTAAAGGAAGGATTTCCTTCGGAGATTTTGTTGGGTTTACCCTCCATGTAATCTTTTAAGGGCTTTGATTTGTGAAGCACCAGGAGGATGCGCAAATTCATCTACATGCCCACCTTATATAGCCTGGTTTATTCACACAACTTTATTGTTGCAGTTTACGGAACACGTGTAATACATATTTTCTTTCTGCAAGTTTTCAAAACTTTGTTTTAAATTTGCTTGAGATTCTATAAAACACAGATAATATGCGCCAGCATGGACTCTCATATACTAAAACAGCCTTGAATGTACACTGCCATGGTCTAACACAGTAAAAGAGCATTAGTCTTTAAATGATATGCTAATCTTTATGTTATAATTTTCTTCATAATCTCACCTTGATGAGAGGTTAATGCAATTGACCTTCAATTTCCTGCATCAGGCCAATATTTTCATGGTCCACACAAGAGAAGAACAAAGAGCTGTGTCGTAACAACCAGAACAGTACAATCCTCACTGCATAGGTCACCTCCAGTCGCCACGTGGTCCTTGTGCACAGTGACATTTGGAATATAAAGTGTTATTTGCAACACTTGCAGAAGAGGTTATGTTTCCTCTGATGCTTTACCATCAAACCGCTGGATCATCTTTACCTCCTCAGCATCTTTGTGACCTCATTTGATACTTGGCTCTCAGATGACTCTTAATCCACAGAGAATCAAAACATCTGAAACCTGAATATGATCTGCAGCATCACTCTTACAAGCATTGACATTTTACTGTATAGTGTCTAGATTTTAGGGTCTCTCTTCTACCTAACCTACAGGAATTCTGATTTTAAAACAAATACAACATTTTCTGTCTTGCTCTTATTAAAAATTTAATTGACTGTTGGACTGAAGAAGAAAGAACCCAAGAGTTGGAATACACAGAATGACATATGCCGTCTTTTATTCACACAGACTTTGAAGTTCCCATCCAGTAATGTCATAATCAATTAGAAAATGAAAAACAAAAAGGCTGCAAGGAACTTTACAAGACAAAGTATGAGTAATAAGTGACTCCTGCCAGCTGGGAGAGGCAAAGTTATAAGTCAACTTTAGGACATGTGAAACTTATTTTGACTGGGACTGCAAGTGATTACTCATATCAGGTCTTTGAGAAAGCAGATGCAGGTCAGGACAAGGTTCATAAATGTCATAATTATGTGCGCTGATAAGCCAAAGTAGGTTTTAAGCTGTGTTAAGGTCAGAGTTAAGTCGTGATGGCTGAGGTGTTTGCGATGTCAATCATTTTTGGGTGGTTTTCTATTCAACTGAACAGAAAAACATTTTATTTTCAATAGTTGAGGATTGTACTGTTCTACCACAAATTTTACCGTGTTTAAACTTTAGTGTGAGGAGGATTTATATTGATGTCGTTTTAAATTTTTGCTCATTTTGTTGATTTTTTTAATGCTCCTTATTCTGTACATTTTATTGATATTTTCTTGATCATTTTGCCATTTTTTATTTATTTTCAGAATAATTTTGGTCTTTTTTGTTCATGTTTTAATTATTTGGGCATTTTTGGTCATTGTTGTGCATCTGGGGCCTCATTTATAAAACCTTGCATAGGATCTGCAATTTCCCATTTATAAATGCTAGTGATGTGTTGTGGTCACAACATGCGGCTTTAAGAGCTGATGCTTTGTAGGGAATCAGAAGAGCCTACTCCCATCAAGTGACAGCCGGCTCCCTACTACTTTTTCTTTTCGCTACTCGCTTCGCTCACGGCAGAACTTTGTTTTGATTGGGCCTTTCGGCCAAACAAGCAAGGATACAGGATCACACTAGTATGTAGCAGCAGAGAGGGGGAGAGAGAGCATATCATTTTTTTTAGTACCAACCTGTACTAAGGACAAAATGTTACTCTGTTTTCTTCTGAGTTTGGTTCAGTTTTTGGCATGTTCATTTTTTTTTGTGAAAATAAAAGGTTGTTTAAAATGTAACAATAGTAAAAATGTTTTTGTGACAGAACAAATGTACAAAATTTGGCAATTATAAGACTTCTCACGAAATATTGACTGCAAAGGGTTTATTGTTACGATCGTGTTTCTGTAGGTGTGGTTTTTAGCCCAGGGAGTCACTGATTGCCACATATTCGGAGGATGTGGGCTTGGCTTGTAAACTCTGTCATCAGCATGGACAGGATTCAGCTGTTTAAGTCGGAGACAAAAGTAAGCTGTGGGGCAGACCGTGTGGAGGAAGAGCGAAGGATGGACGCCGACAGAGACAGGCAGAAGCTGAGAGAACTGAACCAACTGATCTACAGGCTGATGATCAACCTTTTAAGTAGCATGCTAACATGATTGTATATACGGTGGTCCCTCGATTATCACGGGGGTTACGTTCTAAAAATAACCCAAGATAGGCAAAATCCGCAAAGGTGATTCCTATGGAAAAACTCACTCCGGCTAATGCATGTTCGGACAACGAACGCAACGAGTTAGGCTAAAATATGGGACTGCCAATGATACTAAATTGAGAACCATTTGGAAGCCGAAAGAGCCGGCTCTTCTTTAGGAGCGCAGCCAAAAGAGCCAGCTCTCTGAAAAGAGCCAGACTTCCCATCACTAATAAATGCCAACCTGTTTGAAAGCTTGTGTACGTGTCTCTGCCTCACAGGCGGCCCTGTCTGCACCTAGATTCCACCTTAAAAGGTCGATACAAAATGCCTTATGAATATTCATAGACTCACAAATGAACCAGCCACACAAGGGATTCTCTTGATAAATCATGTTAACATCAAGGAAACTCCTCTCTAGCAATGCTGAGATTGAAGTCATAGTAAATGTAATAGAGGGGGGCAAAAACCTGAGCAATAAAAGAGCAATTACAGAGTGAAGCCATATTACCTAAACAGAGTATTCTGTCATCAGCACCAGTGGCACAATTTCAGAGATAAAGTAGTGGTTAGATTTGAAAGTGATCTGGAAAAAGGAATTGCTGCACACCACAGGCATGGGGAGGCAAAAAGTTGACAGATGTTCACACATTCGACCTACCGTGATCAACAAATCATAAATGACAAGTTGTTAGGAGTTAAATTATACATCTGTGTGAGCGTTGTAAGGTCGACAAAAAGCTCCAGCTGGAGTTTCATTGAAATCGGCCCTTCTTCCAGAGGTAGAAATTATATAGATGTGCAAGAGACCAACTGAAAGTCAAGTGTGTGAGGACTGTCTACAAAGTACAACACCAGCATACCTCCGCCAAGGCTGTTGTTTGCGCAAACTGTTATTTTCTGACTAGCTAAGAAGGTTATGTGATCATGTTTGTTTGTCTGGTTTTCGCCCATTTGTTACAGTAGTTTGTCCATTTGTTAGCAAGGTTACGTTACAACTACTGGACAGATTTTGATGAAATAGCCCTATCTCACATTGTTAAAGAGTGAAAAATTGATCCGAATCTGCACCCTGATCACCTCCCAAGTGTAATGGGTTCACCCTTGGCCAAAGGGCCACCTTTGGTGAAAATGTCATCAAAATCCACCCAGTAGTTCTTGCGTAATCCAGCTAATAAACAGACAAGCCTACATGATCACATAACCTCCTCGACGGAGGTAGTAACTTCACAATGAAGCACTGTATAGACATGAAAATCACTACATATACTCTATGTATTATCTCCTCATAGTGATACTGTGACCCTTAGTTTCGAGGGAAAAAGGGAAAAAAGTAGATACAGTGACAAACCCTGCACTTTGTAGACGGTGCCCACACACTTACCTTTCCGTCCTGCATAGAGATCAATGTAAGGAAGGACGGCATCAGGAATATAGTGGGTGACCATACTTGACAGTAATATTGACCTTGACCCACTGTGGACCTCCACTGACTTGCATGTAATAAGGTCAAGGTCACAGGGCAAAGGTCAAACTTGCTTTAAGCTGCATCTTAACATCTGCTTGTTGAATTTTCACAAATGTTTTTTGGTTTGAAAGGTCTCTGAGCCCTCTCTCAGATTGTCAGGTCATATTAAATACGTTCAAGGTCTAGGCAAGCATCCAATGTGGGTCAGAATCTCGTATGAGTGAATTCTGGTTTATTGAGTACTTCTGCCTAAAACGACAGAAATCGAACAGGAATTGGGTAGAAAATTAAATGATTGTGCTGATAATGGCACTAAAATTAAAGTAACCTTATATTATGTAAGTCCTGTTTTAGTTTCCCTTCATACAGTCTTTATTGAACTAACATCAAGTCTTTCAATTCTCTAGCATTTCCCTCCCAAAAGAATTATTAGGATACATTTTTCATAAAGCATTACATCTATCAGAGGCCATTTTCCTGAGTAGGGAAACTTTACTTTTAGTCACTGTGCATATGCAACATTGAACAAACTGCAGAAAGATCAACGCTCTTCATTTTTACTCATAGGGCATTTTAAATTTGAATGCCAACACATTTTACTTCTAGCTGTTAGTTGATTCATTTGTTTTATATGGTCTGCAATAATTCTAAAAGGTCTATTATTTTATGGAAGTGCCTTTATTATTGCACCTTTCAGCCTCACATTGAGCCACAATATATGAATTAAGAGTTATGATGGGATCATAAGAGAAGTGAATATATTAGGTGTCATCTGCTCTGTGTCTCAGATTTTACCACACCATACCATCTTTATTTATAAAGCACTTTAAAAAAAAAAAAACAAGACTGACCGAAGTGCTATACAATAAAATAAAAAGAAAGGCAAACACAGGGCAGAAATACAACAAGAAAGTAAAAATATACAGAATAAATAAAAACAAACAACTAAAAAACAGAATAAAATGAATAGAAACACTGTCAGTGTGTCACTCTGGGTCAAAGGCCTGGGAATAAAAGTGTGTTT
>JAQQAE010017404.1:0-11483 GCA_029823295.1 Pseudamia nigra
GGCGCTGTTCCTTGTTGTGTGGGAGACGCGTCCAGTGACGCCATGCCCTAGCCAATCAGAGGCCTGCAGTCTGCGTACGTGAGGTTTTCTACTCGACTCAGCTTGCTTGGAACCCCAGCAGAGCAGGTACTAAAAAAGTACCTGGTACCAGGTACGGTACTAGTGGAAACGCTCCCAAAGCAAGCTGAGTCGAGCAGAGCAGAGCCAAGTAGGTACTAATGGAAAAGTGCCATCTGTAACGACCCTGGCCTCGATGAAACTACACCTCTTCGGATGAAGGGGTGGAGTCCAGAGCCACAGAGTATAAATTCTGGTTGCCTGCATGAGTTTATTTAGAACTGAAGAAGCTTCCTGGAGAGGTAGTGAAACATCTCCAAACCAAATTTCCAGTCCAGTCGACAGAAGGTAAACCACACACCTTGGACTCATAGCACTCTTAAACAACATTTCCACAATACACAAGTTGTGTTCATACAGTAACTTAAAGACATTAATACAAAATTTCCTCATGCATGTCTCTCATAGATCTGACACAGTGCTAGCGCTGTCAGAGGAATTTACCATTACTCCTAAGGGAGGGTGCTATTCAGCCAAGGAATTCACTAAAAACTAAATCATAAAGAAACATCAACCTTAGCAAGTCGGATCATATCAACTGTAAACCCTGTTATACTACTACAAATACTACCGCATTTTCCTGATTAAAAGTCGCGTTTTTTTGCATAGTCTGGCGAGGGGAGCGACAAATACATCGGCGCGACTTATATTTTGAATAAATTCGACTATAGTGTGCTTGTCACACCGACAGCCGCTAAAGGAGACGAGCACCCACGGCCGAGCCCCGAACAGATGCGACCTGTTCTCCAGAGCGACTAATACACATTTTTTCTTCTCCATTATGCATTTTTTGGCTCATGTGACTAACATACCGGAGCGACTTTTCATCCGGAAAATACGATGTACAAATCCATATTATGACAAACACCCAGTTAGGTAAACAAAAAAGACAGTCCATCATTACTTTAGGAAATGTGGGTCAGTCAATCTGAAAAGTCTCACTGAGCGTTGAATGTGTCCCCAGGTGCAGTCGCCAAAGCCGTCAAACACTTATAAAACTGTCTGCCTGGCTGTGCAGCAGAGGTAGCTCTTGGTCTTCCTTTCCTGGTACAGTCCTCATGTGAGCCACTTCATCACTGTTTGATGGTTTTTGGTGACTGCACTACACATCTAACGATCTTGAGATTTTTCAGACTGATTGACCTTCATTTCTTTAAGCAATGATGTACTGTCTCTTCTCCTTACAATACTAGAAATAACAAAAAAACACTGAAGGAGAGAATATTTTTGGCTGGTAGTGTATATTGCTACAGTCACCAGGCACTAACACTAAAAAATCAGTGGTGGTATGGGGTACCTGAAAACTCATACCGCAGATTTTGCTTAGGCAAGTGGACATGTTTCATTTTTTAAATTAGCACTCAGGGAACACAAACCACCACCAAAGCAGCTTAGTTATCCATAGTCTCACTGTCATCTGGAACGCAGAAATTTAAAAAAATGAGGGAAACAGTTCAAAATTGAGGACACTAGGCTATTAACAAAAACGCAGACAGCCAAACTTGTTAACCCACTGGTGAAGGTAAACACAGGCATTGTTCTAGCATTTTATGAACTAAACCTTTAAACAGATCACCCATAAGAGTATTGTCATCATTACATAAAAGTCCACTGTATTTTCTCAGATGCGTTGTGTCCTTATCCAGGGATCTGAACCGCACACAAAATATAAGAGGCTTCCTTCTCTTGGCTTCAGGTTAGTTTTACCCTCATGAAATGACTCGCTGCTCTGTTTATTGCTGTGTTCATACTCAGTGGCTGTCAGACTAAATGGAAAAATATCGGCCTGCAGATGATGAGGGCATATAAAGGAGACAGTGAAGAAGCAGCCCTGATTCAGCTAAATGAACTGTCAGTGACACAGACTTCTGGATGTGGGTCAAGAACACACACCTCCACCCTGAACCGTGCAGACACCGAAGCCTATTAATTCTGAACCATGAATGAGCAAAGCACCATATGACTGGCATATTATCATAATGTGTAAATTGAAATCAGGTAATTATTGTAGGCCATAGAGTTACAGCAATTTAAGCCAGTTCTACTTTAAATATCGACATTAGCTCAGTACAACATGCCCGCAGTACCTGATAATACTGAGAATAAATAATTCTGCCCCCGGTAGAGCTGAAAATACTCCTCCTCCGGCAATTCTAAAACAGGTAACAGTCACGGTTGTTAATCCTTTAAATGTGAGGAAGAGATGCTTATACATATTCATGCATATTAATGCACTGCTGCAACTCAGTCTGACAGGGGAGCTTATTAAATTCTGGTTCTTTAAAACCACCATGACATTCAAGAGTCTAAATCGTGTCCTAACCTTGTTAGCCTGTGTAAATAACAACGATGTGGGGGAACCGTAACACTGTGCCCCTCGACACAACGTGCCAAATGAAGATGTGTTTTGGCATTTTCACCCAGGACAATCAGCCGAAACACAACAGTGAGGGTGCACTCGTATGCATGAAAATCAGCCAGCAGCTACTAATAATAAAAGCACCGCCGGATCCTCTCAGCAGAGCAGTAAACAGCAAACCGGTGATATAACAGTAGTAATGTGATGAAAATACAAATTAATGTTAGATCACAGCAATCTTAAAGAGGCAAGGATTCATCAAAAAAGGGACTTCATTTAGTTTTCACTTTCTTTTCCGCACTGAATCGGAGGTCAATGAGTTTTCTTTCAATCCAAGTTTGAAGGATGTGTGTGAGTCGCAGAGAGGCGTTGAAGTGCAGTTGTGTGTCCAATTGGTTTGTTTCATGTAAACTATGTTATCAGCCAGCGCACACAAAGGCCATAGCTCTGAACCTAATAAAGTATAATAATATGGTTTGTAATGAGGAGGCACATCCTGAGGGCACTTCATAAATTATGCAAATCTGCAGACGAATAAAGTGCCAAAGCTTAATTGAGACAAGACAAGGTCGAGAACAACCGAGAAACATTGGTTTTTCACTTTCATCTCAGCAAAGCTTCTTTACACATTTCTGAAGCAAATACTGATAAACAAGTCAGCACAACTCTTGCTCTTTCATCATAGTCAAGAGTTTGCTTTTGACAAAGTGGGAGCTGTTTTTTCATTAGTTCAGTTAAGATTGCAGCATTAATTAACTGGTCAGAAACCAAGGTGATTAACAAAACCTGCCTTTCTCTCAAACAAATAACACCTCTCAGGATGCAGCGACTGCTTACAGCCAAGTAATAAACACATACTGTACTGCAAGGCTTCTGCCTCATGCTTCTGCTCCGTGAGGTCAAAAGGCTTTGTGGAGCCTGTAGGGGAGCTTCAGATTATGTTTGTACACCTTCAGACCTCGGCATTCATCAGGGGCTGAGAATCTAAACAGAGTCAACGAGCGCCGGCGGGTCCAACACTAGCACAAAATGTAAGTAATCATTTATAATTCCCTACACTTTACACAGCGACATTGCTAAGTGGAGTCAAGTTAGAAACAGTGTGTTATAAAAGCAGTAATGTAAAATTACTACAGAAACACTCTCCACTTTCTTGATTTTGTAGATGGCTGCTTGTTTTTTGGCCATTTTCAGACCTTGCATTATTTGTACTGAAATCAAGTATCAGATACTAATAAAGAGATGTATTTTACTTGGTCATTTCTGATCACATCTGAACATTCCCACGTGATATTCTGACAAACCAGCTCCTCTATAAACTAGAATATAGCACAGGTGTTAATTTCAAGAGACTGGCTGAATATCATTTACATTATCATTGTTTTATTATTATTGCATTTAATACAATCCAGCCTCACATGCTCAGAGACAAGCTCAAAAAGATGGGGATGGACCTGTCCTTTGTTTCTTGGATCGTAGACTACCTGACAGGAGGACCACAATGTGTCCAGCTGGGGATCTGCGTCTCTGAGAGAGGCAGTAATGAGCAGCACTGGAGCTCCACAGGGGACTGTTTTGGCTCCCTTCCTGTTCACATTGTTCACATCAGACTTCAAATATAACTCTGAGTCCATCCACATCCAGAAATACTCTGTTGACATTGCAATTGTAAATCAAAATCTTTGGTTCATCACTTAAGATTTTTGTACGGCACACAGCAGGCGAAAGGACTGTTCCTCAGTGTGACAAACTGTCGAACATGTAGGAGGAAGCAAGATGGTCTGGGGCTGTTCTGCTGCATCCAGGGTCAGGTATGAGCCTAGTTGGTCAAGGGTTCATCCAACAGCAAGATAATGACCCAAAACATCTGTCCAAGCTGTACCAGGTCTACCTCAGGAAAAAAGAGCAAGCTGGTAAACCTCAAAACATGGGGTGGCAGCACAGTCTCCAGACTTAAACCCCACTGAGCTTGTTTGGGATGAACTGGACAGAAGAGAGTAAGCAAAGCCACCTATAAGTGCTACACAATTTTGGGAACTTCTGCAACAGAGTTGGGAAGAACTTTCTGAAGAATATTTGATTTCCATGTAGAAAAAATGAGTTTGTTCAGCTGTTATATCTGACAAAGGTGCTACTTTGATGAGTCAAAAGTTTAGAATACATTTTGGTTATGAAATTGATTCCATGACAGATTGCTATGCTTTCATTTCAGAGTACAATAAGACATAAAACTGCATAAATTTCAATAAACAAAAGGAAAAATAGGGGTGTTCTGAAACTTTTGACTGGTAGGGTACATAGTGGTTGAGGCAAAATAGCTACTGTAAGTTAACAAATGATGATCTAGACATGCAACTGAATTGTAGTGGAAAGTCTGCTGATTGAGTAATGTAATGTTGCCATGGATTTAGCGTATCGTCAACATTTACATAGCTAGATCCAGAAGAAAACTACTATTATGGAAATATTATTTTTCATGAATCACGATTGAACTAATAATGATATATATATGTGATTCCAAATACAAATGGTAGGTTTTCATGGTCAAAGAATCCGATACTGGAGTTACATTAAGTTAAGAATATTACTTGTGGGCGCAATAACATTATGGGGGAAATGAGCCCAGGTTTGGATGATAATGGTAGGTTTTCACTACGAAGCTGCCTTGGAGGAGGTCTGAGTGCTTTCTAGTTCCATACTGATATCACCTTTGGCCTGACTTCACACTGTGATCTTGGGGGAGTTTTAAGCCTGTAAGTTTCATTTGGAGAAGTCCAAGTCTGAACCACATGAAGTAGGTATGACAGTGCCCTGAGAAGTAGAGAGGTGGTTCAGAAGGACTTACGGTAGTTACAGGCAGTAAAGGTCTTCAGGGTGTTTTACGGTAAACCTGGTATCAGACTTGTGTTAGAGGAGGTAGGATCCCTTTGAACTGTCAATGTGTTTAATACCTACACTGATGTGCAGACTCACTTTGAGCCTCATGACATTTTGCAACAGAAGACAAAGAGTGTACATTGATTCTTTAGCCATGGGTTGTTTTCATCCATAGCTGCTTTTTCACTGGAGGAGCTTCAGGCTCAGGTCTGCAATCTTTTCTTAAACAAACAATTTGAAGTAGACAATAGTACAGTGTCTCAGCTCTAGTATTTGAAGAGAAGGAAATTGGCTACAACAAATAACATATTACACAGTCCCGTATCTAAAATTATGTGCTGCTTTAATTAGATCATTTTGGACATTTTTCCCCACACAGGGATTAAGCCTTAGCTCCAGACTAAATCACATTTAAAACCAGGACTCGTTGAAATGGCTTTCTCAGATATGGATTAAAATAGTCTCAAACTTGCTCTAGTCTTGAGTTTAATAATCAGATTTATTGAAGGATGACTACAGGTAATCCAGGTCCAGTTCAGGACTTAAATTAAACCTGGCCAGAGGCAGGCGCAGCAGGAGAAGAGGTAGCCTGTATAAACATCAGGTCCACGTTGTGGCTCACCTCTGTCAACGGTGCCGGGGCCAGAGAAGAGTACTGGTTCAGTTCACTCACTTTACTCAGATCCACATTTTAGGAGTGAAACGCTCTTAGGCACAGTCTGGATTGGCTTTGTGAGAATGTCTAAATCATGGAATTAATGTTGGGCAAACAGACTTTATTCTGACGTTAAATATGCCTCTGGCCAGGTTTAACTTAAGTCACCATTTAAACCTAGATAAGCTCTAGCCTTCAAAAAAATCTGATTATTTAACTCAAGACTAGGACAAGTGTGAGACTATTTGAATCCATGTCTGAGAAAGCCATTTGGCTTATAATGTGTTTTAGTCCAGAACTAAGGCTTAGTTCCGGTATGGGAAACCAAACCCATACAACATGTTTACAACATCGCCAAAGTGATTTAAAAATGTGATTTTAAAAAAAATGTATTTACACACTAGCTCCAGCACCCCCCTCCCCCGACCCTCACACTACCTCAAACACTAAAAGCTCTCACAATATCCACTGAGATGCTAAAATGAAAAAGCAGACCAGGTAACATGTTAAGCACATTTGGTGTTGCTACGTCTGAACACACATCTCCTCAAGGGCCCTTTTTATAAAGATGTTATGAACTCTGACTGAACTCACACTGCCCTCTAAAATCCAGCTTTTCCTCAGAGGCATCTGGAGGCATTTTGAGTACTCGCTTAGTATGTTTAAAAACTCCTTGAAAACGTCAAATCAAGATACATCTGCAGTGATCACATCTACAAATGAAATGAAATAAGTGTACCGGTGGCGCAAGTCTCATTATGGGGGTTTAAATGTTCATAATTCACACAACATAATTGCATTTTGCAGGGGGGCTTTACTTTCATTACTCCTGTTAAAGCCACATTCGACATGCCTGTGGAACAGAAGGGGATTTGTACAACTTCACAATGAAAAGGATATTAACCATTCAGAGAATTTGAAGGCTGTTACACTGTAATGAGCCCAATTTCAGTGGGCAAATTGATAGCAGAAGCATTACGCCTGTCCCAGTCCAGTGTAATTCATATGGACGCTTTGTAGAACATTCATAACGCATTATTGCATAATGTGACACCTTGTTGAGCACTGAATTAGTTGATTTTACAAGTGCCAGTTGCTCAAATTCAAGAGGAGAAATGAAGATCTATTCATTTTTTGAGACTTAAACAAAAATAATGATGTTTATTTGTTGTAATGCCTTCAAAGCAAACTCCCCGATCCCTATTTCTACCTTCAGGGCCCAGTTGAACTCCTCCTAATAGTGCTTTACTTCATACCTAATCCAGGAAACAGCCTTTCACTGACAGCTAACCAGAGCAGCAACCTCTCAGCAAAATATCCCGGGTGTTGAGTCTGAAAAATGCTGACTTACAGTTTATTTAACTGTTATTTAGCACAGCACGTTGACTAAGAACACAGTCTAATTTATTGCATTATGGCCTGAAGGAGAAACACACAAACTGGGAGTATTTCTGTGTTGTTGTGAGCTGGTATTGCACTGTCCGAGATCATGCTGTTTTGGAAGAGGCCAGAGTTTGGCCAGATTTTTCAGAGGCATATTTTGTTTGACGATGTTAGAGAGTCTAAATTATGTATTTGCAGAGTTTTCTGTCAAGACAGAAACTACAACTCAATAAAACAAGATTTAACACCGTAGGGCATTTTCAGACTTACACAGTATAGTACAAATATCTTAGGCACCTTAGATTTGTTGTTTTATCCAATTATAATGACCATAATCCTGCATTTCCTAATGACAGTAGAAGCAGATTACAAATACAAATTTCAGTTTCTCAACAATGAAGCGGCAGTACTAAGTGTTTCCTCCATTTCGACTTAAATGTTTTGAATCACATGGGACACAAATATGAGATCAAGTGACTTAAAGCAGGTTTCATTCAGCACGTTAGTATTGAACACATACTTCGTGCTCCAGGAATAGACGCTGAACACCTGATATGGATTTTTACCTGCTGAAGCCATTTAGTTCCAAAATTTATGTGTTTGTACTTTGTACATACTTCTGTATTTTGATTTACAATCCCAAAAAATCTGATTTCAGCATAAAGTTTATTGGTTTTGTGCATGTGTATGGTCATTATAAAGTTGATAATATAAGACCAAACAACAAACCCAACGTACCTAAATACACTGCCTGGCCAAAACAAAAAAAAAAAAAAAAAAAAAAATCACACACTCTAGTATTTTGTTGGACTGCCTTGATTACTGCCCACATTCACTGTGGCATCATTTCAATAAGCTTCTTATGAACATTTACTTCTGTTCAGAGTTGCAATAATCTAGTATTGATGATGGAGAGTCGGACCACCGTGCAAAGTCTCCTCCAGCACATCCTATAGGTTCTTAATGGGGTTGAGGTCTGGACTCTGTGGAGGACAATGCATGATGTCTCACGCTGAACCACTCTTTCACAATTTGAGCCTGATGAATCCTGGCCTTATCATCTTGGAATAAGCCCGTGCCATCAGGGAAGAAAAGATCCATTGATGGCATAACCTGGTGGTTCAGCATATTTAGGTCGTCAGCTCATTCATTTTTTTGGACACATAACGTTGCTGTACCAAGACTTGACCAACTGCACCAACCCCAGGTCATAGCACTGCCCTCACAGGCTTGTACAGTCAGCACTAGGCATGATGGGTAATCACTTCATCTGCCTGTCTTCTTACCCTGCTGCCCATCACTCTGGAACAGGGTCAATCATCAGACCACACGACCTTCATCCATTGCTCCAGAGTCCAATGTTTATGCTCCCTAGCAAATTCAAGCCTTTTTTCCTGATTAACTTCACTGATAAGTGGTTTTCTTAAGGCTACACAGCTGTTTTGTCTCAATCCCTAGAGTTCCTTCACATTGTGTTTGTGTAAATGCTCTTACTTTCAGTATTCAACACAGCCTTAAGTTCTGCTGTTGTTTTTTTAACGATTTTATGATTTCATCAAACGTTTACGTGATCACAGATTACAATCATTCAAGATTTTTTTCTGGCCACATTTCTTGCTCGGAGATGATGGTTTGCTCCCATCCTTCCAGTTTTTAATAACACGTTGGACAATTCTTAACCCAATTTTAATCATTTTAGCAATCACTTTAGATGTTTTCTTTGCTTGATGCCAATATGTTGACCCTTCTGAAACAGATAAACATCTTTTCCATGACCATGAGTCCATCCTCCCTCCAACCACTGACCCACCCTATTTAACCAGTCTGTCCAGGTGTTTTTCTTTTCTTTCTGTCTGTGCACTTGCAACTACTGACTGGTCAAACGTGCAGCGTCTTAGGGCAGATGTCAAAGGACCTGAGTCTACATCAGAAAAAACAGTGACTCTGCCCCTTTTGACAGAGTGCATCTGTGTTTTGGGAGCACTCCACCTCGTTGTCCAGGATGGAGTGCAAATGGACGCAGTGCAAATATGTCTGTGAAGATTGTCAGTCATCCAGGTCATAGTATCCAAGGCGTGTGGTTTTTCTTTCATCGACTGGACTGGAAATTTGGTTGAAGACGTTTCGCCACCCATCCATTTACAGTGCAAATACAAGATATTTGCATGTCGGCACCACCCCCATGTCCACACTGCTAATACTGACTGACTGAAGAGGTAACTTAGACTTTTGAATTACTCTAAATATCAGTTCAACAAGTCACTTCTTTTCATACAATACCATATGATACACTTTTCTCCAGTGGAGAAACTGTGTTACATGATGTAAAGTGTAAAATGCAAGGAACTGCAAGCGTGTCAGGTGCAAATCATACATTACAAATAACAGCAACACAGAATTAAAACAACACCCAATAAAATATAAGCTAAAACATCTAAAATGCAAAATAAAATTAAACAAACAACAAATTAAACAACTATGGTTGGCTCCTGTTCCTGCATTGTGTTACATGGATATTTCTCACTCAAACTCATACAGAATTTCTGTATTTTTGGTTTGATTTGAGGTGTGGCCTACGACTAAACCTCTGTTTGAGGTTTTTTTATTGTAAGACAACTTTCAGTTCAGGCAAGACCGATATGTAAGAATAGAACATTTATAAGGAATGATGTGCCTTTGTATTTGGGGGGAGGGGGGTGCACAGGAATGTCTGCTCAAGGGTGACACAGATCGTCCCCACATGACTAAACAAGAGTATGGAGGATTTATTGTTTTGATGTTTGTGATTTTTATTGCTAGCTTCCTAGATTAATTCAGGAGGATGCTTGAAAAGTGGAGGATTTTTTTTGGGGGGATTTGTCCACAAGGAGTGGGCCAGCATGGGCAGAATGAATGAACATGGCCATACTTTTGGGGGGACCGAGTGAGAACAGGAATGATTGGACAGGGAGCTCCTCACCTTGCCGGAACAAACGCACACTCCATTACATAATAGCTTTAGCTTTCTGTTTCTATGATTTCAGTCAGGAAAATGTAAATCTCAGTTAAGATCAAGACTTTGTCGAGTGTTCTGAAGCCTTACCAGTATAGATCAGTGCAACAATATGAAACCATGCATTTTTTCATTACCAACACCTCCCTGTATTTGTCTTAAAACTGCCCGATTTACAGCTGTTGTTGTAGCTGGACACAATGTGCAGCATCTTAAAATATGAATGAGAACAGTGACAGTGAATTATTTACAACAGCTATGCTTCTGGCATGTACTGAAATGGCGAAAGCATGAAACAAGAGGGTCGAGAATGTCTCCTGCCTTTTTCCAGAGCAGTTTGTTTACAGGGCTTTGTGTCACCTCTAACAAACAGAGAGAACATTGACTATCAAGTAAGGATTCAGTGGGGAAATGCTGATGGGAATGCTGAGCTTTGTGGTAACAGGTGACCAGTGAAACGTAAGTAGAGAAAAACACATTACATATACAGTTCGTTTATGCACTCCACACATGGATGAGGCTCCTTTTGCATGAATTACTGCATTAGATTCAGATTCAAAATCATTATTTTGAACATGTCTCACACAGTAGCGTAATGAAAACAGACAACAACAAAAAAATAAGGCAGAGCAAAAAGAAAAGAAAGCCAATATCCTCTCCACAGTCTTTTAACATGTTTAAAAGGGAGTAGGAAGAAGTAAAAATGTATATAATCCTACCCCTTGAGCTCTATATTATATTCTCCCTTGGACCTTGTAATTATTATCTATTTCATATTTCTAACGTATCAAAAGTATAAAAGACTATTCACAGCAGATACATAAATAAGAAAGCTACTGTATTTTCTGGGTTGTATGTCACTCCGGAATTTTAGTTGCACGAGCCAAAAAATGCATAATGAAGAAGAAAAACGTCGCATTTTTTTGAGGAAATTTATTTAACAAAATCTGACACCAAGAACAGACATTTCATCTTAAAAGGCAAGTTATAGTAATAACAGAATAGAGAACAACACGCTGAAAATCATACTGAAAATCAAGATCAAGCCAGCTTTTGCCCTTCTGCTCCACGGGAGGTTTCTGTCCTCCCTGAGCTCGCCT
>JAQQAE010017405.1:0-11483 GCA_029823295.1 Pseudamia nigra
TTCATCTGCCTGTCTTCTTACCCTGATGCACCCATCACTCTGGAACAGGGTAAATCTGGACTCATCAGACCACATGATCTTCTTCCATTGTTCCAGAGTCCAATCTTTATGCTCCCTAGCAAATTGAAGCCTTTTTTCCGGTTAGCTTCACTAATTAGTGGTTTTCTTGAGGCTACACAGCTGTTCAGTCCCTGTCCCTTGAGTTCCTTTCGCATTGTGCATGTGGAAATGTTCTTACTGTATTTGCTTAGTTAAATCCAGGTGGCAACTTTTTTTGGGCCAGGCAGTGTACTACCGTCAAATTCAAAAAGAGCTAATACACACCTGATCAAAATTTTAATACCAGTTGAAAAATTGCAAGAATGTACATTTTGCACTGTTGGGTCTTAAGAAGGTTCTAGGTAGTTCTTCAAAATGCAAAAAGGAGAAATGGGAGTGAGACAAGAAAAAATTTTGAGTAAGCAATTTATTGTAAATAACTATTAAACTGAAATAGGCTGTTCGTCAGCTGATCAAAAGTTTAAAACCACAGCCTTCAAAAGCCCAAATCTTTGCAAAAATGTGGATTCAGTGTCATTTTCTGTCAGGTGTCCACACTGTCATGACCTCCTGTTGGCAGAGGCAAAAAAGCTTTCTCTCTTTGAACGTGATCAGATTGTTGAGCTGCATCACCAAGGCCTCTCGCGTGAGGTTGGACGCAGTAAGACAGTCATTTTAAACTTCTTAAAAGTTCCTGAGGGTTGTGGGGAAAAAAAATCAAGTGGTAAACCCAAAAAAATTTCACCGGCCCTAAGCCGGAGGATCCAATTGGCTGTCTGTCAAGACAAGGGACGATCCTCGGCCCGAATTAAGCTTGTCACTGGTGCCAACTGCAGTCCCATAACCATTAGACAGCATCTGTGAGAGAAGGGTTTTAAGAACAAAAAACGTCTTCAAAGACCTTGTCTCCTTCAATGGCACAAAATTGCCTGTTTGGAGTTTGCATGAGACCAAACATGGGACATTGAAAAGTGGAAGAAACTTTTATTCTCTGATGAGAAAAAATTTAACTTTGACGGTCCTGATAG
Organism: Pseudamia nigra; assembly: GCA_029823295.1. Taxonomy (NCBI): domain Eukaryota; kingdom Metazoa; phylum Chordata; class Actinopteri; order Kurtiformes; family Apogonidae; genus Pseudamia; species Pseudamia nigra. The sequence goes on from JAQQAE010017405.1 coordinate 1,068, forward strand.
CTTCCAATGTTACCGGCATGACAAGGAGATCCCGCCTGAAATGTTTTCTACTCGGCACAGTGGAGGGGGCGCCATCATGATGTGGGGGGCTTTTTCCTTCATTGGAACAATGCAGCTTCAGGTTGTGCAGAGGCTTCAAACAGCAGCTGACACTGTGGAGATGTTGCAGGGGGCATCGCTCATGACTGAAGGCCATCGTCTATGTGATAATGACTGGGTTTTTCAACAGGACAAAGCTGCAGTTCACAATGCCTGCCTGACAAAGGGCTTCTTCCAGAGAAATGACATCACTCTTTTGACCATCCTGCATGTTCCCCTGATTTACTGTAAATCCAGTTGAGAACATTTAGGGTTGGATGGCAAGGGAAGTTTACAAAAATGGACACCAGATGTGGTCTTAAACTTTTGATCAGCTGATGAACAGCCTATTTCAGCTTAATGGTTGTTTGCAATAATTTTTTCTCAAAATCTCAAAATTTTTTCTTGTCTCACTCCCATTTCTCCTTTTTACATTTTGAAGCACTACTTAGAACCTTCTTAAGATCCAACAGTGCAAAATGTACATTCTTGCAATTTTTCAACTCGTCTTAAAAATTTGATCAGGTGCGTATATTGTTCAGCATTAATGTGAAGATTGACCATGACGCGTGCACACAGATGCTGACTTTTGAACTCAGTGCTGAATGATAACAAGCCAGATGGACCCTCTCCTCTTTAGCCCAGACGGCACAGTTTCCAAATAGATTTTCAAATGTGGACTGCTCAGACCACAGGACAATTTTCCACTTGGCTTCAGTCCATCTGAGCTCAGATCCAGAGAAGTGGAGATTTAACTCATTTGTGGAAGCAATGACAAAATGTGTTCAAACATGTTTTTTTTGGAAGAGCACCTGAGCCCACAACAGAATCATCTCACTTTAAAATGCTTGTGTCTGCGGGTTCCTAGATCACACTCACCTGGTATTGTTTTTAGGTCTTTGCCTTGTGTACAGAAATGTCTTCAGATTCTTTAAGGCATTAAATAATATTATGAATTGAAGAATATGAAATCTCCAAACTCTGCAATTTTATGCTGAAAAACATTACTGTAAAACAGTGTCACTCTTTGCCAGTGTAGTCTTTCAGAGTGGTGGACCACTCACCATCTTGACTTTACTTGGGATACACAGTCAAAGATACCAAGCTGTTGTCTGTTAAATTTCTTTTCTGATAGATGCTCCACCTTTTTTCTCAGCTTTTCCAGTCTCTTTTTGCCACTGGCTCAACTTTTTTAAACATGGTTCTAGCATCAAATTCAAAACACATTTGCTTACTCAAATTTTTTTCTTAATTGAATCCCATTTCTTCTTTTTGCATTTTGAAGCACTACTTTGAACCTTCTTAAGATCCAACACTGCAAAATGTACATTTTTGCAATTTTTCAACTGATCTTAAAATTTTGATCAGGAGTGTATATTTCCAGTGTTTAAATACCGTATTTTTCGGACCACACGGTGCACCGGATTATAAGGCGCATTAAGCAACGCAAAAGTTAGATAAGTCACACCTTATTCAACTCATTCACAATAACTCAACATTGTTCAGTTGTCACGCATAAAATACAAAACAATACACTCACTTTTTGGGTTCATTCTTCTCCCACGAGTCCATCGGGTTCTTTGTCTGCGGTGTCTGGGTTTGGCGGTTGGGCAATTTTGGCGTCGGGTGGGCCTGGATCCTTCTGGTTGTTGTCCGGGTCGGTCATCTTGCTGTTGCTTGGCTGTTCGGTGGTGGTTGTGGCTTTCATGGGGGCTCGGACGGCGCTTGGGGCGGGTGCCTCGGCGGTCCGTTGGCACGTGGTAGCATGACTCGCCCGGCGTTGCCTCCCTGTCTTGGTGGGTGTGTGTTTGCCTTCTGTCATCCAGTGCTCCCGTGCGGCTCACGGTTTGGCTTTGGATGGCCGTACCGTTGATTCATTAATGTTGAATTCTCACGCAGCTGCTCTATCCCCGTGTTTGAAATCCGCTTTGTTAGCATGTCTCTGTGTTGCTTCGTACCGGTATCACTCTGTGAGGCCCCTGATTACCGTAATGCTCCTACAAGTGGTGCGGGTTCGTAACTTGCCAAAGTTGTACTAAAACATTTTGACAGATTTTTGAGCGCCACATAAAATCGGTTCTAGGTCAGAAAGCACAGAATTAATCCATACATTAGGCGCACTGCATTTTAAGGCGCACTGTTGATTTTTGAGAAAATTACAGGATTTTAAGTGTGCCTTATGGTCCGAAAAATACAGTACGTGTTCAGTCCTCTCTCCTACTTTTTAAACTTTGAGTGCAACTTTGATAAAGATTGATAGACACTGTGAACACACAGCTTTATGTTTCTTCCTTGTCAGGACTTGAAATCAAATATGGTAGAGAAACTGTCTGGCTTAGACTTGTTTCCCATATCCACTTACATTGGCAGTCTATAAAGAGGAATGGGAAATGTCTCGGTTCCTGCCCAGTGCTACCCTCCTGCCTGTCCTCTATTTCTTCCCCCCAAGATACACATACCCCTCCCCGTCAAGTCTGTTCTTCCCCAGGGGCCAGTGGGGAAGGCATTCCAGAGCTCAGGCCACTGCATCAGAGAGAGAGAGAGACAGAAATGGCCCAAAACATTCAGCAGCCTTCCCTTGCCTACAGCATCTTTACTTCACATAAATCAGCTAATTTGTTCCCATTATCAAGTGCGTATGAATTTCACTTCAGTCCGTTCTGTCCTCAAGGACCACCAACAATGATGAGTAATCCATGCAATCAGTAACAGAATGTCTCTGGACGTGTAAAGTCTTAATGGAATTGGATTGTTGACAAAATTGAAAGAGAGATGTGGGCAGTTTCTTAATATACTTCACATATAATAAAAGAGGCAACGGAAATGAAAGTTAGATGCTGCAAGTACAAGATGCTACATTGATTGCCTTTTAATCCCTGTATACTTCTTAAACAAAGCACATTACATGCATAAGTATCACTATTTAAGAAGTGCAATTACACGTATGATAAATGTGTTACAAATGCACTAACATACTCTGTTTGCTTTAAAGAGACTTACACCAGGCTGTCTTCTAAAGTCATTTGTCAGGCTTCCTCAAGCTGTATTTTGACTGTTTCCTTGGTGACCACTGAGTAAGTAAAGTGGTCTGAAAATAGAGTGCCCTTATGAGAAAAACACTGGCGCTTAGCGTTGCCTAAATTGGTAAGTTCAGTATTTAATTATGAAGTACATTTTGAACAGGGCACATTTGCACATTATTAACATATTTAATCTAATTTATCCGTCATCATCACAGACGACTTTTATTGAAGACCTCCCCCCCCTCTGCATTTCGGGTTGTCTAGTTCTCTCTCCTCTCCATGGGTCGCTGTGTGTTCACCATGACAGCTTTTGTGAGTCTGTCACCCTGGTCTCGGAAGTACTCCGGGAAGCTACATTGGCACTCAGTCTAGCGGGAGAATTCCCTCTTTGGTCGATTGTCCTACGTCATCGTGCTTTGTGTGTCGACTGAAAGAATCTGCATTAATTATAGCCTGTCTTTATATTCTCTGTGGCCCATAAAATTAACTAGTGAGAAGCTAATGGAGTGATTTTGTGTCTACAGTACATTAGTATGGAGAAATTCACATTGCTCAGATAAACCTACAAGATCCTGTTTCCAACATGCCGTATAATCAGCATCATTTATTTAGCAAGTGGTTTGTGTTGAATACAAGCAATAGTCAAAAGGATAGGAGCACAAGCATTAGTCTTCGCAAGTGCAGGTAGCTTATACAACAGGGATTGCTCAATTGTTAATCAATTTGTAGAACTGCCTTTTTAGTTTAAAAAATTACAGTAGATGTGTTGGATTAGTCGCAAAAACTGAATACGAGCAAGGCCTGGGGACAAAATTATAATGCAATATATTTTTCCAATCTTGCTATACATGACATATATAATGATGTACAACTGAGTTAGTTTTTTTTAGAATATTTATCATCGAGGTTGAAGTACATAAATGAATGTGTCCTGTTATGTGTACAGTACCTACAGTATGCGAATAATAACCCTGCAGTGATACATTGATAGGTTAAAATATGATTAATCAAAGTTGAAATGTAAGCAATCTCAAAGTGTTCTTAAAATGCATGTAAAAGTTAAAATGTAGCTGGAAAAAATGGCATGAGGTGCTAATGAAACTAGACAAATGACTTGCCTTTGATGTGTTCTGCACTGTTTGAACAAACTAGCTACTACTTCTATTGGACACAGAACAAAGTTATGTTTATGATGAACTACATGAGGAGAGGAGACATGCTGAGATGCAAAACACAATGAGGTTAAAAATGAGATTCAGGGTTTCTTGAACTAAATATAAAACAGTACAACTGTCTAAACTCAGTGTTACTACAGGCATGGCTCTCACTGTGACAGTTCAATCCATGATTCCGCTCTGTGTTTGCACTCCATCTTTCTCAGTTCATCACTCATATGTTGTTCTGACAATAAGAAATGCCCATAAGTTGATCTAAACGCTGTTTCATTAATCAGGACTGCACAACAGCACCAAAACATCTTACACTAATGCCTGCAGGTTATAGTTGATTAAGAAAACACTTTTAGAGTTATACATTGCTGTAAAGAGGCTCTAGAAAAGGTGCTAGCATAGCAACATTATTACTACATCCTGTCATGCGCCGAGGGTATGTATGTGTGCATGAGAGAGAGTGAGAGCAGCACCATAGCAGAGAGAAGTGAAACTCTGCAGTGGCTTCAACCAACTACGTGACCATATCAATGCTGGCGATGTAATCAGCCAGGGTACATTATATTTGTTATATCACCCGGCCCTAATACCAGCAAACAGCAAAGCAAAAACAATAATTCAGGTTTGGAAGAATAGTTTTATGTTTAAGTCCTCAGACTCAACCAGCAAAACAGGATTTTATTTTGCTTGAAATCTCTTAAAACAAAACAAAATGACATTGTAGGAGACAGGAAGACAAGGCATTGGTTTGAACATGCTTTTAAGACTCACCCACACTGACCTGTGCAAATAATTGATTTGTACTTTAATGCTTATTTTTCTAAATCAATGTCTTGAAATATTATTGAATGGTTTTGTGGGTTGGGCATGTTCTTGTGGGCTCTGGACCTTCACTTTGATGAGGAGGAAAGAGCATGCAAGGGACTGTAATCATTTTTACATCATCTTAGGGCAGCACTGTATAATTAGAAAGGGTTTATTTCCTTGACCACAGCAGGACCTGAAATTGCAGGCCTTGCCCCAGCCAGGATTTAGGAAAGAAACTGAAATAGCACTGGCAGATTTTGTCCTTGTGTCCTTCTGTGTTATATAGTATTGGTCCGATGGCAGTGCAGTCACTGTGACACACTGCAACCATTTCACTAGCACTTGGATGACCAGCTTTTATGTGGCACCTCTTGTTTTCAGAACCAACTACCAAAATTACAACTTGGTCATAATCTCTTTAGCATTCAGTATGACTGAAACCTGCATAAAACCACGACCTGCTGTGACTACAGCTACTGAACCACTCAGTTTTATAGTAAACCAATACATCAGATATAGGTTTTATGCACACGCTGTGATAAATCTGTCTTTCACATCATTCTCACATTGTGATTTTGTGAACACAATCTGATGTAACTCTTTTGAACTCTTACATTCTGCACCTCGTGCTGTTTGACCAGGTAATTGGAGCTTACCTGCCCTGGTGTTTGGTCTCACAGTGCCGTTATTATGTTCTGTAGTTCCAGCCATGTCAACGTCTGCTCTACCAACAAAGCGAACAAGACAAACATATTCCTAAACTGATCTTCTATGAGGACACTGTCCATTCATCCTTTCATTTTGAGGTGTAATAGCATACTTTTAATCCGAAGTGCCCAGATGGCGCTCTCTGAGATGTGAGGAGCAGTGTAGGCGTGAACAGTGGGAGGGGAGCTAGTGCTGTGGCAATACATTGTGGAATTTGTGGTGTCAGTGGTATGTGTGCGAGTTATAATACAGATGTGATATTATCTCGTGGACCACGTGCAAGTCATCTGGCGGGCTGGATTAGGCCTGCAGGCCGCATTTTTGACACCCCTGTTTTAGATGCTGAAATTTAATTTTCTTTCTCACTGGCCATAGTGGTCTTGTTTAGAAAGTACTGACACTACCATCAAGATTTTAATTCCTAAGTATCGAAAAATCCTGTACTTAAAGCCAGGCATGTGAATGTCTATGTGGCATCTTACATCCCCCAAGCAGAGGGATACATAAACACTTTGACTATGAATACCAGAGATCCCTCTCAAGTGAGTGGCAGGCCTTGACCTAGGCTGAGTGTCTTTCACGTCTTTTTCCATGTCTGAAGCATTCAAAGGTGTCAGTGCAACCTTTAGGGTTTCCTGTGTCTGGCATTCTTCTTTGTTTAGGAGCTCTTTAAAACACAAGACAGCTCTGTGTCCCATGTGGTGAGGCGGAGACATGGAGAAAATAGGTCTCTGTTTCTTATTAGATCAGAAGCCCAACAACACTCATTTCCCTTGAGAAGAGAAGCAGGATGCTAATAGTAGCTTGTAGTTGAGGCTTTAGTGATTCTTGCAAACCTCTGTCTGCAGACAGCTGTCTTGCTAATCTGCTGAAGTCTTCCCCAACAGCACAGATCTGAAAACAAAACTGAAGCTAATTGTCATTGCTGTGGTTCACCACATCTGCAGTTATGATTAGCTAGGCCTACTGACGTATGATATGTATTATTAGTGAGGTATTACATGTTATCTTGAGGTTACTAATTCATACATTTTAATTTGTGGCCTTGATGAGTGGGTGACTTTGATACCACAGAATGATTGCTTTACTTTTAGCGCGCTCCATAACAAGAAAGGTCTTTCCATGCAAGATTGGTTCTCAGTAAAGTAAAAACATTTTTTTTAATGTGGAGCTTTGATTCCACCAAGTAAACTAGTAGACAGGTAAAGTCCTTTACAAATCTTGACCCACTGTGTTGTGTAAAGGCTGTGGGGAATCAGTTCTGTGAATAGAAGTGTGTGTCAAGTGAGAATACTGTATATAGTTTTAGAGGTCAGTTTAATATCAATGAGTGTGCAAATCGAGTAAAGTGACATTAAAGGAGAATTATGAAGTTATGTGACTGGCGTAATATTACAGACTTTGACCATCTGTTTTCATGTCCTGTGTTATGCTTTGGGATCCCCTTTGAGATTACAGTAGGGTAACATTCTATTTTACAAGGGCCACAATCATTCTCATGTGAATGGAGACAACATGAATTGGTGATATCGTATGTGCTCCTGGTTTATTATGTAATGTTAGAGTTGGGTCATCCAGGTGTAGAGCTGTTATTTACACTTCTGTTCATTTATTTTTTATTTTTTATTTTTTATTTACAGAGCTTGTTAAAGCAGGGTGTTTTTTGTCACCAAGTGACACAACTGCAGAATACACAATATCTTTTGTGTTCTGCAGTAGTTTAATGAATGACTTGTTATCTCCACTCAGTGGTCAATGACACAGTTTTATTTACACCACTAACTGAATGTCCTTCTCATGTGTCTCAATGGCATGAGAAATGCTCACTGATCCATGACCCTAGGTTTAAATACATATTATGTTACTCTGTGTTTTGCAGGATTTGGGTCTCCTCTGCAAGTATCCAACCTCTGTGTGTTTGTTGTTTTGTTGACATGTTAACACAAGGGGGAACGTGACTAAATTTTTTTCAAGGATGCTTTGGCTGTATTCCGGAATTCATCACTTCCAAAGTTCATTCCATGTTGATTTGAATGAGTTGGCATAATTACATGCATATAATAGACTGTAAATGGTATTTCAGTTTCACATGTACAGTGGCACTTGTACATGTTGGCATGTTGGAGATTAGGCCACCTGCATATTTTGGACAGTCATTTTTGCTTCACTGAAGTTTTAATTACAGGTTTTGTACTTACAGGTTTTGCCACATAACATGAACCTCACAAAACAGGACATTTTTCCAGAGATCCACTGCTGCTGTTAAGTCTCAGTTTCCAGTGCCATTGTATTTCAATTTGACTTTTGCTAAAAGGAATTTCTTTTGCATTTATGGGGATTTGATAAGCTCTCTGGACCCCCAGCATGATGCTTTGCGTTACCAAGACTGTTTCCTGATGCATTGTTTATGTTATTAGTCAAACCCTCTCTAGGTTGATAATTTTCAGTTCTATCATATGATGTGACATCGTTTTGTTCCTACTGTAACACACGACACACATAAATATGCAGCCTGATTATTTTTCTTCTTAAGATCTGATGTGTTTTTAGAGTGTTTCTTTATTTTTTTGATCAGTATAGTTTGAATAAATAGGGTCTAATATGCACAGACAAGGAAAAGACATAATGGTTATTTCAAGGCATTGTTTCAAATTATGTGTGTACATACAAATATTAAGCAAATGTCTGTTGTATAGAAATCACAGAAAACTTTGCTGTTGTATAGCATGTCTAAGTTGATGGAAATGGCACAGGTGATAGAGGCAACAATACTGCAGAGGAAGATAATGAGATGCAGATGACTGAAAAAGTTAAAAAACTGATAAAAACAAATAACCTAAAGCTGTTTATTGATGTTGAATTTTTAAAACCTTTTATGACATTGAAAAACAATAAACCATAGCCATGTTTAGTTGCAACTTCAATGTAACAGCTTCAAATAAAAAAGAGTTGCACAAATATGTGTTTCCCAAATATCCATCTTTTGAAATATTGATATTAGAATTAAAATCAAATATTTAGCACTTTTAAGGAGGTTATGTTTTTGTTACCATTTGTGTGTTTGTCAGAAGAATTACCTTAAAACTCCTGTGGCAATGTTCATGAGGGTTTGACCATGGCGTGAGCCAAGGTCAAACCCTTTCAGTTTTTGTGCAGCTCAATAAAAACCTGCTGACTTTTCAGTTTTATTATGAAATCTCTTGGAGAGGCTGTTCTTTATTGAAGTCCTACATTAGCTCACCTATGTATATAAGCTGATTTGATTGCCAGCCTGCTGGACATGCTTGTGTGTTGCACAACACTGTAACACTAAAATCCTTGGAAGTATATCATTTAGTAAATTCTTTCTCATAGTGTACAGGGTTATACTTGTCATTCACATAACAAATACAAATTGTTATTCTCAGAGTTTGGTTATGATTTGGCTCATTGTAGTGTTCCCCTCTGCAGGTGATCTTCATAGCCACAGTGCCCAAAGAAGACCTGAAGGAAACCTGCAGCCTCAGTGGCCTGGTGGTGGGCACATCAATGGACCAGATGATGTTTTTAGGCTAAGTATTGCCAAGGGAGGATCCATGTCTCTCCCGTCCTCACCTCTGTTGCCAAGACAGTCCTACATGATGCCCTTACGCCCCAGCAAAAGATCACCAGGTACTGTGGTTAAGTACACATTTGATACATACTTCTGATTACCATTCTTTATCTTCCTTCAGACATTATATTTAGAATTCTTTAAACATTTACCTCTGGGTTCTCTCAGGATCCCAGCAGGTAGACTTTGAGCCCATGCTGCGTACAAAGAATTGTTTTTGTCACTTCATCCCTGCAGCTGCTGTGCGTTTACATTTTGCTCTCGCGTAATGGGTGTGTTTACACTGCATCTAATTGTCAGTCCTTCCTAGCTTCTTCTATCCATCATATAGTGGACATAGTTGTCAGCAGCTGTGGGACACTTCAAAGCGGGGGTATGTAGATGAACTTGTTTCATCCTGAGTCATTGTATGCTGGAGATTTGGCAGAGTAGAGAGAAATCCCCTAAGTGGCCAGTGTGGCCCCATTCACATGTGGCATTCATCTGTGGATAACCAGCCTTTGTTTAGAGAGGTTACAGCTTTGATCTTTGTGGTGTAAAGGTGATTTAATAGAAAAGTTATGGCTTCATGTGGATACCAAGTTGTATAAGGTGTAACACGTTTACATTTGGTTTTCCAACTTAGGGTTTGCGATGTTAGTTTGCTTGCCTAAGGTTTAATTCAGTTGTTTACTGTTTGTATTCTATTAAGTTGTTTGCCTTTTTATATTTTTTTAAGCCCGGGATTTATGGAATTTTAATGAGTCTACTCACCATCATGTTAAAGATATGAAAATATGATGCTGTATATCACAAAAAAGTTAACTGGAAAATCTGAAACATTATTGCAAAAATGCTTACTCTGTAGATATTAGTTTCAGTAATGGAACCTAAAACAGCTTAATACTCTGATGTCATATATATATATATACAGTATATGTGTGTGTGTGTGTGTATAGATATATATATATATATATATCTATATATGTGTGTGTGTATATATAGATATATATATATATGTGTGTGTATATATATATATATATATATATATATAGTCCTG
>JAQQAE010017406.1:0-11483 GCA_029823295.1 Pseudamia nigra
AGGGGAGGGGGGGGGGTGAAAAATTAACAAATGACCAACAATACAGACAGAGATGAGGAAGACCATCAGGAAAATTGACTCAAAATGACTCAATAAATGTCTCCATCCCTTTTTTTGGGCCTGGCCCTAAGTTTTGTAAAGTCTGTATAGACAGTGGGGGCTGTGTGGAACATACATGTGGGTGGGGGCAAACCTGTGTGTATGGATTCCTGTTTGTTTTTCTGTGTTTGTATGTAACTAAAGGTGATCCTCTTTGCACTATCACCACATGACGTCATCCACAGCCGGCGTCTGTTCCAAGTCAAAGGGGTCGTCTCTGCTTTTATTGGTATGGATGTGGTCTATAACGTGCTGATCAAACCTCTGATTCATGTCAAAGGAATGGCGAACAGGAGTGGGTCTGGCTGTGGGGTTCTGTTGTGATTATGGCTCCAGGTCAGGTGCTCATGGCGAACATTAGATCACTGCTGACAAGAAAACCCAGCCAGGTGATCAAAAGCATGAATGAATCACTGTCTGACTGGGGAAATGAGAGAGAGGGCCAGATAAGGATGACAAAATGACTCATGAGAGTACACGAAGAGGCTGTGTTCTTTTTAGAAACATAAAGTCTGAGGATGAGCAACCTGACCAGTGTGTAAGTGAGTTTTGTCAGGGTTTGGGCGGGACGCGGCCACAGCAGCTGTGTGAGATAAGTCGAACACTGAAAACCACATCAGTGAAGACTGCAACACACATCTAGTATTTCACACCCACTGCATATACATACAGATGTGTTCTTTAATCCAGTGTTCATCCTGATCCCGTGCAGCTTGCATTTATTCCTGGTGGTCAACACATATCAGACTCTGAAATGATCATTTTACCCTAATTTCTACCATCTACTATTTTGTAATATCTCTTTTTTATGGAAATTAATCTACATACACCATTTTTATGTACATTACACTATCAGTATGGAAATTAATGAGATGTATGCAAATGATGACCATCTTATCTGGCTTTTTAAAAAATTTTTGGTGCATTATTTTAAATTTAAGGTTGTGAATGCCTGCACAACACTAAATCAAAATGAACAAAATAAACACTAAATAAAAATGTGTACAGGATAAAGAAAAGAAAAAGAAGATAATGAATGGAAAAAGTACAGAGTGATCAAGGAAATGACTAAAAATGCAGAAAATCAGTGAGGAAATGAATGAAATTAGCCATAAATGAGCAAAAAAAATCTACAAAATATTACACCAAATAAACAGCATTGGAGAAAATTGTCATGTATTGCCATATGCCTTAACGTAGTGACATCACGACAGTGTGATGCGTGATACTGAAAACATGAAGACCGTGTGTGTGCTTTTTGTAAAAATAAAATGACAGTCTAAGCACAGTCGTTCAATCAATAAATCAATCTTTATTTGTATAGCGGCAATCATAATCGCCGATTATCTCTAGGCGCTTCACAATTCAAGGCCGAAATCTCATCAATCAAGCAATCTTTATCAATAGTCGTTGTCATTCTTGGACGTAATGTTGGCGTCGAAGATGGACCTTCTGTTCTCATCTCTGTCCCCGTTCCTCACATTGCCCGGTGAGCTACTGATCCCATGGTCCCGGTGGCATGCATCATTTAAGACATTCGTTATGGCTGTTTAACTATCAGAAACTAGCGATGAACTGCAGAAAGCTATGCTGATCCACCGCATGGGGAACGAGGGACAACGCATCTTCCATATTCTTGGACCCGCAGACTCATATGTGGACTGTGTCGCCTTGCTGACTGGACATTTTGCAGTACCACAGAGCGTCATTGTCCAGTGGATTATCTTCCGCCAGCGCCGTCAACAGCCGGGTGAGTCCGTATACCACTGTGAAGCTGACCTCCAGTGTTTGGCTAGCCATTGTAAGTTAGGCGGTTTAGAAGAGGAGATGATCCGGCTAGCAGAACACACGACTGATCCCAAGCTGTGGGAAAAGCTGTTTATGTCACAGGATGACCTGCCGCTGTCCAAAGCTGTGGCGATAGCCTTTCAGTTCAAGTCTGCTACCCTGCTAGCATCGCAATTAACTGCTGTTGACATAGCTCCCTCACACCCTGCCCCACTGGCATAGACAGTGTCCCCAGCTGCGCAGCCTGTGGACCCTGCTACGGCCCACACAGACCTTGTGGTGAATGTTGCGGAATGACAGCCCTGTGGAAATTCCTCCTCTCACCCCACATGCACCACAGCCTGCCCAGCCACAGGACAGTGATGCCAGCGCTGTGGTAAACTGAATCACTTTGCCAAGGTGTGCCACTCCAGGTCCATCCCCAGGGGCCCCCGACCATGTTCATCCCGGCCGTCGAGCCCAACCCCCATCCACTCTGTGAGTTCCTGTGCTAAACCACTAAAGTGGTGCACAGTGGAGCTGGATGTGGTGTGCCTGCTGCTGCTGGACATGGTTGCATCCAGGTCTCTGCTCAGCGAGTCCACAGTCCGGCGGTTCTTTCCCAATCAGACAATCTGAGCAGACGCAGAGTAGCTCTATGGCATGGTGGTTACTGTCACCTTCTCTGTGCACTATGGTTCCAGGGCTGTCCCGGTGTTCACCTTTCAAGTGTCCTGCCACGGCTCCAAACTCCTGGACCAACTGTTCTGTGCCCTGGGTTTCTCCATCATGGACAACATGGGCACCACCATACTGACAGTGACCTCATGGTGGCAGAAGGACTGGCCATCACGCTTCACTGGGCTAGGCTGCCTTCACCCATGATTCAGCCATGTCCCCCGTCATTGTGCTGGCTGCCCCTTGCCCTGTGAGACGACGTCTCTGCCAAACTGCAGAAGGTGCTGGATGCTGGCATCATCGAGCAGGTTGATGCCTCTCCTTGGCTCTCTAATCTGGTGGTGGGGAAGAAAAAATGGGCAGCCTAAGGCCTCAGGCAGGCGAACAAAGAGGTGGTCCCAGACAAGTACCCACTACCCACGGTGGAGGAGCTGATTGCTAAATTCCATGGCTCAACTCAACTCTTTTGTCTCTCCTCTGTCCACTAACCTCCATCAAAGCCCTACTGTTGCTCTGAGAGGTTCTGTTGGGTTTGTTCTCAGTACAGTGTTTTTGAGGTTTTAGCCTTGAATTGTGAAGCACCTAGAAATAATCTTGGATTATGATTGCTACTATACAAATAGAATTGATTGGAACTGAATTGAGCTGAATTGAATCAAATTACACATAAGTACTCTGCACCAGCTGTGTTTTTAAAGCATTTCAGAATCAGAATCAGCTTTAATGTTCACACATACTTCCACAACCTATCCTGTGTTGTCTTACCACTGACCCAACTTTTTTGGAAATGTGACACTGGCATAGAACTCAAAATGATCATATAATTCCCAAAAAGCATTCATAGGTCTTAATTTCAGCATGTCGTCTTTGTGTAATTTTCATTTAAATGTGGGGGTTTCTGTATTTTGCAAAATCAGCCTTCTATTTGCACAGTGACTCAACTTTTTTTGGAAACCTTGGAAAAAACAATTGTTATGTCTGGATGTAGCTGTACAGAAAGAAAACAAGGACAAAGAAATTTGATGAAAAGTCTGTGGTGATTAAAACCTGACAAATTCAGGTTTAATATTCTTCAGTGACTTCAAAGGTCTTGGAGTCATACTGTTACATTTAAGACGTTTGAAGACATAATGGATCTACTACATTCTTATGAATTATTTCGTCTCTTAAGTAAGGTCCTGAACTTTCAAGCCTGCTTCTCTGTCTTTCCCAGCATTCCATGCATTTGCACTGAACATATTTGCACTAAGGTCTTTCTGAACATCACATCAAAACAGTGAATAACTCATAAAGACCAGTCACCAGTTCCTGGGTCTGAACAGATGAGGATTGTTAAAGTTCTGAACATTTTTGTCTATTTTTGAATTTAGTGAAATCCTCCTTTCATCGTGTTCAGTTTGAGGAAACTAAATGAGGATCTTTCAAGAGTGGACTTCTGTAATTATTGATGCACCACTGATGACCACAGATATGTTACAGACTACACCCTGCCCTGCCCAAAGCCTTTCACAACCCATCTGGACTCTGCATCTGTGTGTGTGTGTTTATAGCTGCCTCATACTGTATATATTTATTTTTCCAAACTATGCAACTAATGACACAATACACAATAATAAATGGCAAAAACAAAATGCTTTTTATGAGTGTGGTACGTCATCAGTAAGGCATCATTTCAGTTACACACACACACTCTGTTAGATGGTGAGGTCACTGTGACCACGGGTCCTTGAGATGTCTTACATTCTTATTATATAGGTCTTAAATGTGTTGATAATTCTTAGGGCTGGCTAGCTTAGCTAGGAGTTTCTTCTTTAAGCTCCCAAGACAGCCGCCATAACTTATTTTTTACCAGACTCTGTGTGTTTGTACAGAGCTTGAGTTATGTGCTACAACAGCCCTGGGTGATGTGTTTTGATCCTATCCTGTCAGAGGATGAAGGTGTGTATTTGCCAAACTCACCCCCTATACGTCTGCTCCTGGATCCGGTGAATCACACCCACAGAGTCCATCTCACCGGCGGTCCGTGTGCTTTGTTCTGATGAAATGACCACCCCGCTCTTGGGTCGTTTGGGTGAAGTAGAGTTTTTTAAGGTGAATATGTACAATAGTGTTAGTGTGTTCTTTAAAAGTTTGATTCTCAGTCCGTAGGTTAGTATGGTCCAGTTCTCAGTTTCCTCTCTGAGCTGTTCTGTCAAAACTCCAATTGTCCTGAATCTCAGACACTCACTTAGATGAGCGTCTCGATTCTCCACCTGTTCTGTCAGTGTCTCAATTACTTCTCTTTTCCACGTGGTCTGTCTCATAGCTGCTTATTAGATCATATTCACACAGCTGTCTCCCATTCATACTAATGACAGAGAGTTTACAAACCACATCCTCAGAATATGTGTCAATCAGTGACTGTCTGAGCTGAAAACCATGCCTATGGAAACTCAATTGTAACAGTAATGAAGACATGGGAATTAATCTTGTCCCTGGTAGAAAGTGGAGCACAGTGCTGTGAACAATTGCTCCCCCCTTCCAAATTTCTTTCTTTTTTACCTATATTTATCACATTTACACTGTTTCAGATAATCAAACTAAATTGAATATTAGACACACACAACCTGAGGAAATACAAAATGTTGTCTTTCTATGATGATTTCATTTATTAAGGGAAAAACTAGTTAAACCTACCTGGCCCTGTG
The DNA here is from genome assembly GCA_029823295.1 of Pseudamia nigra. NCBI lineage: Eukaryota > Metazoa > Chordata > Actinopteri > Kurtiformes > Apogonidae > Pseudamia > Pseudamia nigra. The sequence goes on from JAQQAE010017406.1 coordinate 5,232, forward strand.
TAAAAAACTATTTGCTCTAGTTTGTGAAATCATGAATTAACTATAATTAACCATATTTTTGCAAAGCTGAGTTCAATTTCAGTAGCTCTACACACAGACCTGATTACTACCAGACCTGTTGGATCAAAAAAAAATCACTTCAATAAAACAAAGGATAAAAGATACTCAAAAAATTCAAGAACAGATGAGAAATAAAGTGTTTGATGTCTCTGAGTCTGGAAGGGATTACAAAGCCATTTCTAAGGTTTGGGGACTCCAGCAAACTACGGTGAGTGAAAAACAACATTTGGAAGAGTGGTGAACTTTTCCAGGAGCAGTATGCCAAAAATAATCCAAGAACACATTTAAGACTCATCACAAAATAACCCAGAACTACATGTAAAAATTATTCACTTCACTCAGTTACAGTTAGTGTTCATGAGAACTCCAAGGTGAAATCCACTGCTGACCAAAAACAACACAAGGGCTCATCTCGATGATCCCCATCTCTGATGAAATGGAAGTTGAACTTTTTGGAAGGTGTGCATCCTGCTGCATGTGGTGTAAAACTAACACAACATTTCATAAAATTAGCATTCCATACATCATACCTACAGTTAAACACAGTGATGGTATGTGATGGTCTGGGGCTGTTTTGCTGCTTAAGGACCTGGATGACTTCGTGGAATTGATGTAACCATGAAATTTGCTCTCTCTGTCTCAGGACAATGTCCATCATTGACCATCAGTTTGTGATGTTATACAGCAGCACGATGATCCACAACACACGATCAAGTCCACCTCTGAATAGCTCAAAAAATGAAGGTTTGGGGCTGGCCAAGTCAAAGTCAGACTGTGAATCTGACTGAGATGCAGTGGCATGTGTTTAAGAATGCTGTTCATGCTCAAAACCCTCCAAAGTGGCTGAATTAATGCAATTCTGCAAAGAAGAGTGGAGCAACATTCCTCCGTAGCAATGTGAAAGTATCATTGCCAGTTATGATAAATGCTTGATTGCAGTTGTTGCCGCCAAGGAGGGCACAACCATTTACTAGGTTTAGCGGCAAAGTTGTTTTGCATATAAGGCCAGGCAAGCATGGATATCTTTTAAGTTATTATCATGCCTGCATTTTGTATGTTAAAAATTATTCGAGGGGCTGAAATATTTAGGTGGCACAAATATACATCACCCCACCATACTTACTCTTATGTTTATTCCCTTACTCCCTAACGAGAAATACACTTTGGACATCATAAATTTGGTATTCATTTCCTTTTTCAGTGGTATTCAAAAGGTCTAAAAAATCATACATTTAGTTTGCTAATCTCTGTAGACACCCCGGAGCTGCAGCATCAGCTGCCCCTCCCCCACCTTGAGCCTGGTTACTGACAACATTAGGACTTGGACTTAAAAGCAGGTTCATGTTGCTTTGCTTGAACAGACTTTTGGCCTTTGACCTTTTTCAGGAGCCATGGAGGTCAACACACAGCCTGGTTTATTTACATGGTTCTCTAAACATTCTATGAGTGTATGTGTATGTCTGTTAATGTTTCTGTACATGGGTGCCACGCTGACGTCACCTCCGTGTTATCGTAATTTACTGTGTGAGATAAACCGAGGTGAGGGTTTGAGGAGAACGAGGACGCCAATTCTGTAAAAATGGAGGAAAAGGGCAAAAAGCTGAACATGAAGGTGTATGCGACTGTGAAGGAGTTTGAATGAACCTTCACTAAAAAATCACTAAGGAGATTTTATGAAACATTACTTTGAATTTGTCTACACCAGTGAGCACTTTTAATTTGAAACATTTTTCATTTGCCAATTTTTTTCGCCCAAGAACAAGATAAATGAGTCTCTGTGTGGGACCAAAAAGAAGCAAAAGTCATTATGAGCCACCACACGACCTCTATGTTTAAATGCATTAATAGTCTTTTACTGGAATCAAGCAATGTATCACAGCATTTTTTGTGTATTTTACAGTTTAAATGTAAACCACTGTAAATATATATAAGAACGAAGATTCAATTTGTGTTCACATCATTAATTTTAAGTGAACTATTAGCACTAAATCAAAAAGTGAACATGATAATACTTTAGAAACTGGACAAAAAAAACCTATATAGTAATAAAAGAAACAAAAAGGAACAAAATAATCAAGAAAATCAAGAAAAATGACAAAGAACAGCAAAATCATCTGCAAAATAAAAAATATCAAGAAAATAAATAAAAAATAGAAAGTGATATCAAAATAATTTGTAAAGCTAACAAAATAACCAAATAAATTACAAAAATAGAAAATTTGTAAAAAACTGAGCAAAGCAATCAACAAAATGATAATGCAAGGCATCAATAGCATATGAACTAACTGTTTTTAAGGTGGATCCCGAAATAGGTGAGATGCACCAATAATAAATCCATGGTAACAAGCATAAAATTGAGAATTAGTAAAGCACAAAAATTCAAAATAGCAATATTAGTACCATTTTTTACAACCTACCATGAGTCCTATCCTTATTTTTGAAAAAAAAAACAGTGTTAACGGCCTTTTTAACATTTAAAAGCAATTAACTATGTTTAGTCTAAAGTAGAATAACTCAGAATAAGCATACATCATTGTTATTAAGTGTGTTTGACTTCAGTCACTGACTGGGTGACTCCTCTGTGTATGTTCAAACCTCCAGCTGGCACCGCACAGCTCGTCATTACAGGCTTTGAAGTTTAACTGAATAAACCGTTCGTCACTGCTGGACGTAAACATTTATGCAAGTCTTAAGCATTACAGACACATATCTGCATTATGGCTGCCAGAAATGTACGATTTCAATGAAAGATTGTATGAACTCTGTCCCTGCGTATTAGTGCTTATCAGAGAAAAAGGGCTGATGAAACATGGGAAAATGTACGACAAGCTTTGAACGTGAAAAGGTCTAAAACATGATCCCACCTTTACCTCATAATCTGATATTACTTTCTTAAATAAATGTTTGACAGGTTTGTTTGAGGTCTGGCCAGTTGTATTCGGTAACTCACGTCTATTTAGTAAATGTGAAGCCGTCAGACGCAGCCTGTTAGTTAAATTTAGGAAACAAAGCGCTATCTGAGGTGCTGTAAAATCTTGTAATACCAATAAACTTCTCCTGTGCGACAGAGGTAGCTCCTGGCCTTTCTTTCATGGGACAGTCCTCGTAAGAGCCAGGTTTATCATACCGTTTGAAGGATTTGGTCACTGCATTTGGGAATATATTCATATTAACAGAGATTTTTCAGATTGACAAGCAAGGATGTCCAGATTTTAGACTCCCCATGAAACACATACAATCCGTCTGACAGAGTCTGCCCTGAGGCCTCTTCTAAGTTGGACCTGTCTGAAACACCCCAGCACCCCATGTGTCATCCCATGTGTGGAGGAGCGGTGGCTCTGCTCTGAGGCCCTTCTATCGACTTAGCTGTAGACAGGTTGGCATTTTGCATTTATCTGTCCTGTTTCTAATAACAATTACTACCTGAAAAAACTCAATGGCACAAATGTTTTAACAGATATACTTGTACTCTGTTTGGAATACCCAAAGCTGTGATTTTAAAATTGCTATCCATTGCATGTATGTCAGAAGGCGACAGGAATGTGAACGACGCCCCTGTGGAAGCTTTCATAAAATAAAATATTTGGCCACAGTCTCCGTGTGTGATCATCAGTGACTTTATCGCTGGCTTTTGGCTGATTTCTTTGCACACACACATATGCTGAACATGCAGACATGAATACAGGGGACGATGAATAGTGCATGTGGGTAAACTTTAATTATTTCCTCTTTCAACTGTCCTATTTCAGTCCAATAAATAAAAGCATATATTTTCTTTGGAGAAAATTTGGAGGGGTGATATTTCAGTGAAAGCTTGGAGAATGATGTCAGCATTACGTGATCTAAAATGCACACACACAGAGGTATAATGAGAAAAAGGTGTGAGGAGCACAATGCTTTTCAGTGCTGCCAGACGATTGGTCCTTGGCTCACTCTGATCGCCGCCCCCAGTGATCCCCCTCTTTTAGTTCCACATCTGTTTCCCTAACTTGGGAAGGGGCCTTGGAGAGAACAATATTTGGGTCAAAGTAAACTCAGACGTTTTTTTTTCTGGCATATGCGTATGTGCGCACAAGCGAGTGTGTGTGTTCGACATACCACAACCATGCACCGTGTGAACGCTGCCTCGCTGTCTTTGAACCTGAAGATAGTGCGCTGACCCTAGTGGGTGTGTGCAACCCTGAATGTGTATTCTGTGCAAAGCAAAATGATTCCAAGTGAAAGCCAAGATGAGACGTTACCATCTGCATCATGCACAAATCCTGGATCGCTCACAAAGGGAATGCAGGAAGTTTCATTTCCCAGGGATAGAATACATTTCTGACATGTAATGAACTCTTATATTGTTCTTCTGGAATTCTACATATCCCAAAAGGGTTTGTATCCAATTTCATACAGTTTTCCATATACATTCTATTAAAAGGGACTTATTTCAAATCAGTGGTTCCCATATTTTCATCTAAGAGCAAAAAAAAAAAAAACTTGGCATCTCACGCTTTGATACATATCATTATTAGCAGCCATAACTAGTCTATTTTTACTGAAAATGAATTCACATATCATAGCATTTTCATGCATTTTACTCTTTAAAGGTAGAGAATAATTAGACAATAATTTGAATTTGCAAATTAAAATGAACCAAAATGAACAACATCAATAAAATGAACAAATATAATAAACAAAATGGATGCAGGTTAACCAAATAATCAGCAAAGTGGAAAAACATTCAACAAAACAAAAACTGAACAATTAAAAAAAAAACAGCATTACACCGATGACATGAATAAAAAAGAATGACGTAATAAAACTAAACTAAAGAAAATAACCAGAAATCAACTAAAACATCAACAAAATGAACCAATGTAATAAAAAAAATTAACCAAATAATGCAAAATAGAGAACAAAATAATCAACAAACAAAAACTCAGCAAAATAATCAACAAAATAATGAGAAATAAATGAAAAAATTGACAAAATAGAATGAAATAATAAACAGAAATGAAGACAATAACCAGAATTTAACTAAAACATCCACAAAATGAATATAATAAACAAAATTGACCAAAGATAACTAAATAATCCAAAACAGAGTACAATATGTTCAACAACCAAACAACAAAGTCATCAGTAATGATCAAAAAGTAAGGAAATGATCAAGAAAAGCAACAAAATAAGAAAATGACCAGAAAACTAAACAAAAAACTCAAAGAAATAGGCATAAAACAGTAAACAAAAGGGTGACCCAATAAATAAACACATAAATTAAAGGCTTCCACTACTCATTTTGGGTCTTCAGCTTAAATTACTGTAGGTAGCTGCAGCGTTATCCTCCCTGCAGTTTAACATAGCTCTCTGCTGCCACCTACTGGACAAAGTACTGACAAGTTTGCAGACTGTTTTATTAGTAAACAACCAAATGCTTAACAAACAGTAAAATATCTGACACTTGTAGAGTCATTTCAGCTGATTTTACTTACATTAGTTGCATGATAATCGGTTGATTTATTGTTGTTCATGCACAGTTTGTGTCATTCTTGAAAACACCTGATCTCAGTGTGACCGCATGAATAAATAAAGTGACTATTAATGATCTGCGCAGTGTTACATTCTCAGCTTTTACACAACATTGCTGCGATTTAACAAAACAAGGGAGTATTGTACGGTATGTATCATTAAAAGCTTAAATATAAAAACTGTCTTGTAAATAAATGATTCATCGTAAACGTTCACATTTCCTGTAAACCTCCCCTTCCAGATGCCAGTACCTGTCAGCCATCTTTCTTGGGGTATTTTTCTTCAGCCAGTCGGACAAAGTCATCAGCGCTGTCCAGTGAGACCAGGCGATCCTGACAAAATACAGGGAGAAGAAAAAACAGCGAAGAAAAGGAAAATTATGTAGTGGAGAAAAGTATGGATGAATATGAACACAGTGCTCTAATTTCTCAGTTTTCTTGAAATGAGGTGATGTGAATTATCTGGACCATATGCACACAGTGGCCATTTGCCTATGACATCATATTCAAGGTGGAAAGTTCAAGTTATCGCCAGCAAAAACATAGTTGTTAATGTTTAAATGTAGATAACAAGCATGATTATACAGCCCTTCGTCTTCATAATGTAGCGGCTGTGGGGTGCCGCTAGGGGGAGCCACCCGGCATTATGGGGACTTGTGGGTTTATGTTGGGGATTATG
>JAQQAE010017407.1:0-11482 GCA_029823295.1 Pseudamia nigra
TTTTTTTAAAGCTATGGAAATTACAAAGCATATCTTGGGAGGGTTTAGTTTGAACATGGGGTGGAATTGGGGCTGATTCCAGCTCCTGCAGCAAACAAGCAAAAAGTTAACAATTCAATTCAAGTTAAGGATACTGCAGTACTGCATTATCCAATTTTCATTTAATTTCTCAGATAATTAAACTGACAATGAAATAAGTAAATAAATAAATATTCTAGTAATCAGTTCAAATTAGTTTAGGATTTTTTGACTATGAATAAAGGAGTGAAAGATTCTTTCATCCTAAGTGAAGACACTTATTGAGTATGGTAACCCTGCTCTGCTCATGAAATAACTCTAACTTCAGTGTTATTGTGGACAAGTTCAAATCTTATTGTCAAAATGTCAGACTTGACTAAATTAAGACTAATAGCCTTCTTTTCAACTTGGTGAAAAGACATTACAAGTGAAATGTATCAGAATGTCATGTAGATGAAAAGTACAACCCTCTAAACTGACATGAAAACACAATGAGTTATGAGGTTATAGCATGACAACACTGACAGTCATTATTACACATGAATAAAGGTCTTGGTATGAACCAAAGGCGCTTTTATGTCTGCCCAGCAGTGACTTTTTGGCGTGTGGGAAGCTTGTTGTTCATATTTGATCCTTCTGAATTTCCTGTGTTTGACAAACATCTGACTGAATAGTATGTGGAGGAGTCTGTGGATTTACTGAAATACTACTCAGATTTCAGATTTGCTTCAATATTAATTTAAACACAAGTTAGTTCATTTACAGTCACTATGAATGTTTACTTGGCATCAGCTCACATACCTCCTTAGATGCCCTATCAGGATGTTATGGTCTTAATATACTGTACCATATGATATCATTTAAAGACAGTACTTTAGATTAGAGCTCAGTTATAACACAGTAATAACATGGAACAAACATTTTTAATATGTTAGTAGTATTGTATATATTTTACATGGTACCAACAATTGTCATCTGTGTAATTCCAAACTGACATTTATGTAGCACAGTATGGAAAAACAGAAATGAGACAAATAAACATTAGTATTATGGTGAATATGTTGACATCTGTTAATAATTGACTAATACCCTGATAATGAGGAAATAAATGTTCACAATATGACTAAGAGCATAATACAAAGAAAAACACATTGATGTTGAAATTGATAATTATCACACTATAATGTTCAAATCAAACATTGTCTTTATTTTTAAGTGAGGATACATTTCATGAATAAGGCAACTGCATCATTATGTTAGGGTTCATTTTGATTTAACGACCAGCTCACTGCACATGTTGCACTTCTCCTTTTTTTAATGTTTGCAACATGAATGCTTGAGGGTGAACAATTATATGAGTATCTTGAAGTTTATTGATGCAGATTTCTCCCTGGAAATACAATATATATATATATATATAGTATATATAGTATATATATATATAGTATTTTTCAGTTTGGTGGTCCATGTCTAAACTATTTCTCCAATAATAAGATTTCAAGGCATGTAGAGATCCTTAGAGATTGTTGAGGTAGCAGACATTTTGCATATAATACATGAGGTGGAAATGAAGTCCACTGAGTGGGTTCTCAAAAAACTAGCAGATATTCTGTTAATATTACTTAATATTTTTGTGATAAAATTGTTTTTTGAACTGAGAAACATCATATTTTTAAGTAAAGCTAGAATTTAAAGGGGATCAAAACTTATGTCTTGTGCCATTCACTATAATGAATAAGGTGAAGGAAGTGGGCTGGACTAAGTTTCTCTATACATCAGACTAGTAACTAGGCCACGCCTCCTCTTGAGGGAAAATGAGCAGCAGCTCCCATAACCTGTAGGTTAATGTAAAGTAAAAGAAAACAGATGGAATAAACTGTCCATGCTTGATAGATTGTACAAAGTTACATTTGATCAATGTCACTCATGGATCAAATGTCTGTTTATCACTAACACACCTGCTAGTTAATAGCCTTTTTTTAAAAAAGAAAACTAATAACCAAAGATACCTAAAAGTCTCTTTGTTTTCAGCTGTACAAGTAGCTACCGTGTTGTAAAAAGGGCTTTACAGAAGATGTCAAAGGCTTTAGAGAGTTCTTCTCCAGAGTCTGTAACATCAGGGAGTTGAGTAAAGCCGCTGGAAATACTTGGACTGCATTTTGCTCTGAGCGGTCCCAGGGGGGGGTCACTGGACCAGAGGTTTGGCGAAACCCAACCTTTACACCATGGAGGTGGTAGAATGCCCAGGAGATGTCCACAGTCTTCTAGTGCTGGAGCAGACGGGCTGCAGGTGGGTGGGAGTCAGTGGGTTGAACCGGGCTCAGTCAGGTGGTGCCATCGAGGTGGAGCTCCGTCGAGGTGGAGCTCTGTCGAGGTCCACCAAACAGTGGGACTTCTGAATTTGACTTTCCCATCTTACAGGGTGGAGTGTTTTATGCTGGAAAAACCTCCGTTTACTGTTACGAGCCTTGTATCATCTACAAAGACAATACAAGACGAGCCAAGTCGAAACTATGTATTAATGCCCTTAAAGGTGCATTAATCTTCCAACCACGACGAGTTGGGCCGCACTAAACTGTTAAAGACCCATTAATACTCTATGCAAGTGCATTGTATATCAAATGTTGTCAAACATCGCTGGCATTTATGCTCCAACGCATTCTTTACATTGTCGTAGATGTACACAACACGTCCACCAGGGGGCAGTGTGGAGTTCAGACTGTTGTCTAGTCCGGAGTTACATTGGATTTCTGTCTGAAAATACTAAGCAAAAATTTTTTTGTCATGAGTCATTATGCTCTCAAACATTTTATTTGTTCCCTCTAATAAGTGATCTGGTCCATCTTTAACTTTTTACTCCGTTATTGAGATATTACGGCAAATAATCCAACATTACATGTTGCTATGGTAACTTCGTATCATCTATTTATTCAATATGGACATAGTTTTGCCTGAGATACACTCGACTGTAGTCGTGGATAAGTGTTTACACTAACAACACTGTAATATATTTTAGTTTCGTACTGCTTGGTGAAGTTTTAGCATGTCCGAAGGCTAGCAGTTAGCTAGCTTCCCCATGTCGTACGCCGTTTGTACAAATATGGTTGCATTCTGTTTTTGCCTCCAAGATGTCACTCATATATACAGTCTATAGCAAAGCCTCTCCTCAAAAAGTTGAGCCATTTCTGTTAATCTTTCAGTGTTTTATGATGCATTCTATTCTTCTACCATTAAGGACGGATGCATAAGCCCCTTGAAAATGGACCAAACTTGTAACGTCATGTGTGCTGAGACTGGAGGGAACGCGCCCTCTGCATCCGTATGCTGACTTAGCATAGAGTATAAATGGGCCTTAAGATGACGCGGGTACGTGGAATACGGTGCTTTATCTTGCTGGACGTGTCCAGCGAACACAGGGTTAATTCCACACGATACAGAAATGAACCTACAGTACAGAACTGGAGTCGACTTCCAGTTACGAGGTATGTGGTATCACGAGGTGTCTCCCTTCTATCATATTGTACAGTGTAGAAACATACACGTTGCAGTGAGCAGCAAAAAAGTCACATGACGTTTCTCACTCTTGTCATATTATACAATGTAAAAACCTCACATATTGTCATGATGAAAGTAAAAATTAAAACATGAAACTTCAGAAATGTCCACCTTCATCATATGAGACACATTTGACAATTTATCAACTGTTTTCTGGTTCTTTTGTTTTTCTATTTTTTTTTTCAATTTCAATTAATAAAAGACTTGTTTTTATTCTTTTTTCTTTTCTTTTTTTGTTTTGAGGAAAAATGGGTATTTAACGATGACCATGGCTTTGCCACCACATTTTGCAACACTCGGCATTACTTTCAATGTAATGTTAAGCAAAAAAAAAAGATTGCAATTTTAATATTAACAAAAAAGGAGTGATATTTGAACTTTTGTGTCAGCAAAACGGTGCTGTGCGGGTCTCCTGAGTCGAGTGTAAAGTGCAGTGTCTCTTATGGGCAAAGATGGTGCATGTGGGGCGTTTGGGTGCTGATTGGATGAGGTCCATGTGCGTACAGTAAGAGACATGACGCCTGAGACTGGCAACCTTCAAGGCTACGGAGCTCGGGGTGAAATGTGTGTTTGTGTTATGGCTGTGTGCTGTTGTGACTGACTGTGCAGGTGTGACCCGGGCTGATGGAGCCTCGCCAGCGTTGTGTGTCTCTGAGGTCGGTGCGTGTATGTGAGTCAAAGGCCTTTTGCAGATTGCTGAGAGAGAAAGCTCACACAATAATTAATGGACGTATGGCATAGATGGGGTCTATGCCTCAACGGGAGCAAAAGGTTAAAGATGGACCACCGCTTTACTTATTAGAGGGTCGAAATTAAATGTTTGAGACCATGATGACCCATGAAAAAAGTGTATTTGCTTAGTATTTTTAGATAGAAGGCCATCTGCCTCGACCGGTTGGGGCTAGTGGACCGAGGAGAGACAAAAGAACAGAGTAGAGATAGAACAACAAACAACACAGAGACTGGACTGGTCCAGAACCAACAAACACACAGCAAGGGCATCAGGAGACCTGGAGACCTAGGGCAGAGGGACGAAGCACAGTTAAACAGTTAAATTAACAGGAAAATGTGTGTACATCCAGTGACTTATATTTTTGTCAGTATGGTTGCTGTGTAAATTCCTGTAACACACACAATGTGTTAAGGATATGTTGAGACTCATTGTAGTGTATTAATTACACTGACTTGTCTAATGGCTAATAACAGCGACCCAACTATTGTTAAATATCCTACTACCTCACACTGTCCTTCTGTTTCCACTGAAGTCTAACAGAGCCTGTGTTTGTGTCTAGCTTTGATTGACAGGTGTGTATGACAACTCACTCTCCTCCTAATTTAGAATCCATGAACTTCTGTTTATTGAATGAAATACTGTATTTGGTGACAGTCAGACTATAATAGTGGTTTATAAATTAGGCAAATCAGGCACTCAAATGATTTTTCTACATAGATGTTTGTTGAAGTGTACCATTTTATTATCTCCACCATCACCTCTTGTGCAGCTTTGTCCTTTTTGTTCAAATACCATCCGTCTTGTCCAAGATGACAATGGTCTACGGCGGTTTTTGTGCCCTATAACCATGTACATTAGATATATTCATCATTATCATGTCTTTGCTCATGTAATTGTTTTATGCTGTGTGTTTTTATTGCTGCATGATCTTTTGTAAAGCACTTTGGTCACCTACGGGTTGTTGTAAAGGGCTACATAAATATATTACATTACATTAATACCCTATTATTTACAGTAGTATTACAGTGGTATTAGGTTCATCACTTAATGTTTAGTGACATTTATTGTAGAAGTTACAGGTCATTATTACCCTCTCATGTGGAGGGTGTCCTACATTAGGGTCAGTGGTTGATTTGCCCATTCTGAGCTTTTAAGTCAACTCTGGTCTAGACTATAGTATAAAGATGTTGGTACCGTACTTACACTAGATTCCACCCACCATAAAACAGCATCAACAAAATGAAGAAGGCAGGAAAACATACTTACATATCAGCGCTTAGATACACCATATACATTTTATATAATGAACCTTTAATTGTTCCATCTTTACATCTGACTTATTAAGCGGATAATTTCTGACTCTTTAAATTAGAAATTAGAAATGAGCAGTGAATGAACAACTTCAAGCAGGTACAAGTTATGAGATGTTTTACACGTGAACTGGTTTTGCACAAGAAACGCCCTGTAATGTCACAAACTCATAAACTCACCTTCCTGACTTATCATTGCCTGTTGTAGTCACTGTGCCGGATGTTTATACATCAGCTCTTTAATCCGCTTTACTGGAAAGCTATGTCAGTGCGGCTAAGCATCAAAATGTGTCTCAATGACATGGCGATATAATGCGCATTCATTCCTCAGTTCACATAAATTACAGGAAGCGTTTCTTGTACTTTCTAAATTCTTATCTCACTTCATTTTCAACCTTAAATCACCATTTAATTCTCACAGTCAGAGTTTTGCCAAAGGGTTTAATGTACTAGGTGACAGGATCTGATTCCATTTGGCCTGAAGCTATTAAGTTATAAAAATATTCTGGGAAATGTTTTGAGTGTCATTTGCATTCATGAAGAGGGATATTTTGTTCCTCGCTGTCGCCCAAGGAATGGGTCTTCTCTTTGTGCTGTGGTTTTCCCCGCTGACCACGGACACTTTGTTCACTTTCTTCAGGCAGAATTCCAACCAACGTCCGAGTCATCTGCACGGTGACTGAGGAGCAAAACATGCCCACTATGCATCACATCTGCCCCCAACAACTCCGCAGGGAGACAATGGGTCAACAAGCCTCTCAAAAATTCCTAAGACCCCCTTCAGTTTTTCAGTGTAGTGAAAGCCACCACGACAAATGTGGTTCTGTACCACAATTAAGGCCAGCTGAGATTTTACTGAATATTACAGAAGACAAAAGTATGGTAAAAAAAAATGCAGTCTCTAAACTTTGATTGGGCTGCATACTAACTGCCAACCAAACCATTACCATTAAATTTTGGTCAGATTGGGTGCTTTTAAGGGTCTTTCTAATGGTCTTGAGACAGTGAGTGTAAATCAGCGAGCCTTCAAGTAGCAGACCTCCACGAAGTCTAACATCTGCTATGTAAATACGCTTGCCTGACTCGGCTCCGCTTCACATCACTCATCATGTTGTGGTATCATCTCATGCAGCTACAGAAGCTGTGTGATATAATACAAACCAAGCTCACACCACTGCCGCATCACCAGTCCGGTAGTCTCTGAGGTTGACTTTCAGGTCCTTTACACTTTATTTCTCTTCTACGTGAGCGGCCGAACACCTGGCATCTATTATGGCACATACTGAATTCACACACACATACAGAGAAACAGAGATAAACACACTGAATCACATAGTTTGTATAGTCGGACTTGTCAAAGCTTCCCTCCTCGCACGTGGCTCTTATTTGTAAAGCTGGCGTCAACGGCCCTTTTCATCTTTTAATCTTGGGTTTAATTTTGTCGTTAGACCGTTTTGTCAGTGACACATTGTTTTAAAATCAGTGGCGTTGCTGGAAGCGGCAAGTGTTCTGGCTACGACTTTCACAAGTGAAAACAGATACCTTGCTTCATAGCCTGTAACAAACTTTAAAAGAATATGCGTGTGTTTTCCAATCTGTGTCTGCTAACTTTGAACTCACCGGCTGCTTCAGGGACTGGGAGGGTAATCACGACAGCCGTGAACCACATCATCCTTGGTTCAAGATTTTTGCTGTAGGTAGTTCCTCCTTTCTCTGATTTTTTACGTGCTTTTTATGTGCGCCAAACAAAAACAACTGCATGTGTCATTTGTTCATGCACTACTTATGACCTAGCAGTCAAAGAAGTAACATACACTGTCTGGCCAAAAAAAAGGTCACCACCTGGATTACCGCTCATGATCATTCAAGATTTTTTTCCAACCACATTTTTTCTTTGAAGATGATGGTTCCCCACTATCCTTATATCACTTGTTGCCAGTTGAAACATAATCACCCATGCAGAAATTATCCAATGGGAGGCTCATACCTATTTGCTTAATTAAATCCAGGTGGTGACCTTTTTTTGGCCCTTTTATAAGGTCACAAACTTAGAAAGAAGAGCTAGGGATTGGTTAGAGCCGAGCACAGACAGGCCACCTACGAAACCTCAATCCAAGCCTCACCTGAGGCATGTGTGCTCCATATTTGTGCAGTTTGTGTTTCATGTTGTGTTTTTTTTTTGTGGCAACCCTGAAACCCTTTCTCCTACTCTAAAGACATGGGTGTCATACTTACCTTAAGCCCCCCTGTTCCTGAATGAAAATAAATCTCTGGAAATGGCCCATTCTCACTCCCAAGTCGTCACATTCTGACGCATCGAGGTCCCAGTCTTGTCAGCGTGATTTACAGGGCAGCACCTGGCCATGTGATATTAAGCCTGCAGATGCTCGTAGGCGGAGGTAGGGGTGGTTAGGTCCTCCACATGGAAGACCTCCTGTTTTGTGCTGTTTATTTTTGCACATGTTTTGTCTAAACCTCACCCTGACGCCTTTTGTCGACCCCCCCTCATATCACTGGGACGTCACCAAGTGTCAATACTGTATATGGCGACAGTGTGATAAACACTATTGTGGTTGCCTTGGAAATACTGTCAATAGGGGCCATCATGGTTTGTATTTGAGGGTACAGTTATGGTCGTATAAATTGGAGGACTTGTAAGATTTTACTCCTCATACCAAACTAGCAAACTGTCCATCTACATTTGATAGATGGTTTATCTGCCTGATTTTTACATTTGCTTGCTTAAAACTGATGGTAGATGACAAGTCCTTTCTTTGTTGCTTCGTTATGACCCCTTACCATCTGAATTCACTGCCCACGTAGTTCAATTTTAGTTGAGTTCAGTTTCAGTTAATTTACAAACTATTCAAAGAACAGATACATTTCATGTTCTCATGCCAGATAAGTTTCTTGTGAAGTGGGACTCTCTAGAAACCGTCCAGAGCTTATAAACAGGGGCCCAGGCATCAAAATAACATACGTACGGTGACTTATGCAAATCAATTACCTGTTCCTACATGTCCAAAATTGGATAGATGTAGGTAAATGGGTAAAATGTTTAGTAGATAGTGGTTGGGGTAGCTGTGGTACAACACTTAAGGATATCTGGGTTCGTCTCCTATGACATGCTGTGTGTATTTGTGAATTTTCTATCTGTCTTTTTCATTTTGTTATCTGCTCCGCATGGCCTTTTCCATAACCCTAGGCAAGTTATTTTTATGCATAAATCTACAGAAACTGTAAAGGTTATCTCATCATATGTTGAACTTACCCCACGTTGCGTTACATGTCGGGACCTTGTAAAGCATTGAAACCCAGCATGGTGTGACAAATCGGGTATGAGAATGTGTTAATATGGCATATGCTTTGTTAAAATTATTGCCTCATTAAACCTCCGAAGCAAAAGAGGGAATCTCCACCCATTTGCCACAACATTGTATCAGTGTTATGGTGATTTTTGAAATTTTGAGAGAATAGAATGAGACTACACCACAACAACCATACCTCCCGGAAACAACGGCATTATTGTAGTCAGTAGGCGCTGGAAGCAACTTAGCTAAGGTTAGGGAAAGAAATGGCTTAAAACGGAGACGTCTGCTAAGATGCGATACAAATGACACACGATGTATGTATTAATATTTAATCCAAACCATGACCACAGTCTTCAAACTCAGATTCTTCAGTGAAAAACTGTGTTGAGATTATATGTATATGTGGTTTCCAGAAACCTACAATAGCAACATTTTGATCCTGGCTGGTTAACCAGTGGACCATGTACCGTAGCTGACCCAATTTAATAGACACAAATGAGGAGGTAACTCAAACGGAAGAGGAGACGACGAACAGAAGCAGATGGAGAGAGGCAACTGAAGTTTTTCCGACAAAACAATGTAATTTAAGAAACCGATGATGTTTCTTCTGCGACTCGCCTCCAAAGCTGACAGACGTGGAAAACTTTGTTGCAAAGAAAAAAGAGAAAAGAACACCAAATCAAATGATGAGTGTAAACCTCAACAAAAAATGCCAGAATTGTATAAAAGCTGGTTCCATCATTCATGAAAACCTGTAATTTTTATTCATACCAGCAGCTGAGGAGCTCCACACATGTGGATGTCAGCAAATATTGTCTGATCTGAGTTGGCAGATTTGAAGCTTGTGGCTGGTGCTGTGTAAAGAAAATATTTAAAGCTGTTCACCCCTAATGCTCCGGTGTCCAGACTGTTGGCATGGTTGTTGAAGGACAAGCAGAAGACAAACATGCAGGTGTTTAAGATGTGCAAACAGCAACACTGGTCATTTCGGCACAAAGCAGCCAGTGAATCTGTGCCATAAGAGGAGAGGGGGCACCTCGACACATGGTCAGGCTGTATCTCGGCCGAGTCATGTCTTGCCAACATGAGCCCCTCAGCCCCTCGATTGGACGAGTGGCTTTAGCCCATTATTTATTTTCTTTACTCTTCCCGGAAATGTCTTAGAGTGCTTTGAGTACAGTAATTGGCCCAGGATACATGAAAGGTAGCGTTCCTGAAGGATGCACTTTCAAAAGTTGCCAGCTTTTACTTATCACTGTTAGAGCATACAAATTGCTTTTGTTGAACTTTTTCTGGAGAGAAATTGAAAACACACCACAGGAATGTGCTTCATCTTTGCTCTTCCTTTCAAGTTTGTGGGGCAAAGACAAAACAAGTCTTTCCTGTCATACTTAACACATAGAAACATCTGGATCCATCGCATCAACCTAATAAAAACACAGCGCACCGGGATGTATGACAGTAATAAAAAGCACGCTGACAGTTTTTTTCTCATGATGTGTTGTAGGTTTGACACACCGCTGCAGTTTAGAAGGCGTCCAGAGGTCGTACCGGAGGTCATCCCTGGTGCCGCTGGGATATTGCTGATGCTACACAGGTGAAAGGTTTTGACAAATAGAGAGGCCCACTGCTGGAGAAAAATTCCAGTAGGATTATTTTATTAAGGGAAGTGGGTGTCCAGAGAGATAACAGTCATTCTCAGGGCCTGTATTACATGAATGTGTCAGTACACATTTTCTTGAGCTACAGACTTAGTCAGTTTTTGACTCTACTACGTCCTGAGAAAATGCTGCTGTAGTAAAGCACAGCCTGACTGCAGCAGCTACAAATTTGTGAATGTGACTGAAATAATCGGAAGTTTTTCTCATTGTGCTTCTCTGTAGCTTCCTTTTACAGACCAGTAACACTTGGACAATCATAGAACAGTGCAAGAAGAGTGTTAATTTATGTATCTGTTTGTTTGTTCACAACATAATTCCAAATGGATTTGGATGAAATTTTCAGGATATGTCAGAAATGGTACAAAGACCAATTGATTAGATTCTGGGAGTGATCTGGATCCAGAAGATTTTTAAAGGATTCGTCACCATTGTGCGATAGGGTCAAATTCAACCTTTGTTCTTCTAATGCCACGAATAACAGCCAGAAAATGTTGCCAAAAATGGTAAAAAAACACCATAATGGATTCTATCAAACTACAAAGTTTGATCCAGGTATGGGCAGTGTTCTGGATATAATGATGCAGAATGCTTATACTTACAGGGTTGAGGAGAAATAGCTACTGTAAGATACTAAATAAAACTATAAACATGCAACTGACACCAAACTGTAGTGGAAGTCTGCTGATTTAGGAATGTGTCCACGGATTTCATGCATCTTCTCCATAGATCCAGAAGAAAATCCCCATTATGGAAATATTTTTCGTGAATAACTATTATTGTGAATAGTTATTGCCGCTGTGGGCTCCCGGGCAGCGGCGTGGTGTTGTTCACAGTTATGGACGTGTGCAGTGTCCACGGACACACTACGAAGTCATAAGCCAAGGTAAGAATACA
>JAQQAE010017408.1:0-11482 GCA_029823295.1 Pseudamia nigra
GTGTGGGTTTTGGGGGGTCAGGCAGCGGTGCAGTGTGGGTTTTGGGGGGTCAGGCAGTGACAGTAGACAGTGTGGTTCTGTGATGGCAGGATACTGGATCAGATTGCATACCGCGCTCCCCCAGTATGCCCAGTACAATGTGTGGCTCTGTTCCTCATTGCCTGCGAACCTCACATGTGCAGCCGGGGCCCTTCCTGCCTGGAGGACCACAATCACGACAAAAACACACCCACAAAAATAACACGCGGGGCCACAGAGGTGCACTCTCACAGAACCCCTAACGAAACGAGGAGTGGCAAATATGAATCTAGACAAGGTAGGAAAACAAATTCCCTCTCTCTTTACTTTCCTTCTTCTCTCTCCTCCCACAGCATCAGCCTTTTCTCTCTTTTTTTAACATAAGCGCTCACAGATGGCTTTTGATGTAAATGTGGACCAATTACACTGCTGTCACTAAAACAGGAAACAAGGCTCCCAGGCACGTGAGGGCAGCTCCACTGAGACCCACGAGCAAACATTACAGTAGCCAGTGCAGTCATTTTTACTGACAACTGCACTGCCCCAAGTCCAATAAAGAGCCAACACAAATCTACTTCAGTGCCCTAATTCCTTGTTTGTCTGATGGTGCTGATTATGCTTGATTGGATGTGAAACATGCTGCGATGATCTTTTAATCACACTGACCACAGTTACAGTAAAAGCAGATTCCTGGACAGATAAAAGTTTTAAATAATGTCAATAAGCTACTACGCGTCTTTAGAAGTTTGCAAACAAAATCAAAGCCGAGTCACGTCAAAACATATTCCCAAAGCACGACACAATTCCTGAAATTCAGCAACCACAGAACAAACCATTTTATTCAATCAAAAATTACTGGTCTATCTCTTAATTGAGGCATTTTGTAAATTACTTGCCACAGTGCAAATTAGGGTGAAATAATAAGTATAATAGGTGGTTGATTTCTTCAACAGGTGCCCGTGGGCTGAAACAATCATGTCACTGTTACACTCAAAACCACACGTGACCAAACACACAGACCACCAACGTATTACAACCTGATAGGAAACATATGCCATGGCGGACAGGCTGTAAAATGACTTGAGCCTTTTGAACAGACAGCACTTTGCTCAGAACAGTAACACGGACGTTTGCAGTTCATCTGAGCTGCCACCAGATGGAGCTAAACTAGATTTAGTTCATGTAGGGCTGTTGAACAGAGCACTGACAGGCTGCTACAGGGCTGGAAGCATGTAACACACACACACACGCACACACAGGTGTTTACATGCACACACAGTCAGCAAACAGATACACACTCACAGGAGTGAGACGTAAACAATGTGAGCTGAACAGCTGACAGTTAACGGGCACCGAGGCGGTGGGTCCATACATTCTGTCACCTGACTAACAGAAAACACACAAAGTAGAAAAACACACATACAAACTCACACATCAGCGTTTCCAACACTTGTGAGAAAAGCTGGAAAGACTTTTATTCATTTCCTGAAGCCTTTCACTAACCATAACCTTGACCCAGGTCTCCATCCTAAAATATAATGGTTGATGTTACGAGGTCACTGCTGGGTTTCAGAGCCCACACTCTGAGCGGGCTCCCACCTTTACAACCCAAGAGCTTTCACAAAAATATAATAAGAATAAATATGTATGAAAGCGAGTGTAGTCTCAGTCTGTGGTGTGGACACACTCAAATGGAGGGACATGCTCAAGCAGCACGTCCAAACACATAAATGAAAAACATGGCATTCATTTATATGCAGAATTCGATGCATATAGAGAGTAATGCACATGCACACACACCCGTCCAGTGTGCGGACTCTGGATTTCCCCTCCTGGATGTTCCTCTTCAGAATCTCTGTGTCTGCACTTTCCTCCTCTGATGCAGCTGTGCCAAATACCAGACACACACTCCAGCTGACACACTGACCCCTCACCTCTCACCTTTACACAACCACTACATTGTTAGGGACCGCCGTTAAACCCACACACTCATCCAGACACCAATTTTGTCTCAATGTCACATTTTTTGGGAGGGAATAAAAAGTGGGAGCTGAGATGAGAAAAACGTGAAAACTGGATTTCCAGAAAGCTTTTAACTCACTAAAAGTTATATATAAACTAATTCAAAATTGAAAATCGTAAACTAAACTCCGGTTGCTGCTCAATGACCAGCTGTGTCTGCATCTCTGCATCCGCCCCACTAACCACGGTGGCGCTGGATATAAGCATAAGTCTGAGTGTAGGTTATAATTTCAAACATGGTGCTCTATAGTTATAATTTATTTATAATACCTTGTGTACACAGACAGAAAACCCATTATAAGTACCCATGCTGGAAAAAGGGGTTATTAGTAACTTACATTATTCACATGGAATGAAATGAGGGTTTGGTTTGTCACAGTGGTGTTAATTATCATGCACAATGTGTCTCATCATTTCTGCTCAATGAAAGTACATTTGGGTCTGGATGTGACGACAGAGCATTTGGAGAATTTATAGCAACAGTTATGTGTGAGCTTGTGGGACAACAGCTTTTAATATATTAATCACACCATAGGCAAAAAAAGATTTTAAAGATTCATACAAAGTTTTAGGTGTCCCAAAAGAACAGGAGTGGGATGATGTTGGAGGATCTGAATTCTACACACACTGCACACACGCCACGTGAAAAGCACAGCGTGAATTTTGACACACAAATGAAATTAAAATCATCCATCCATTCCTTCATGTCAGGAAAAGAGTGTTCTGTAAACACCTGAAAATGGCAGGACACAAACATCCCTGTCCACCGCCGCAAAATTCTGACCAAAACAATCAAAAGGACAAAAATGTAATTTATCAACTTTACCCCTTCTGACATGCTTCTATCTTGTAAAAACATAACTTCCAATCTTATAGGATATCTGTGTGACATAGTAACTAGAAAATCTGTTGCACAGAACACTTGAAACTGCTTCTCGTAAGGTTAGTGAAACTATTTCACTAGGTTTAATAGATATTTTATCAGGACTAAAGTGATTCTATCTTGAGTGTAAACATACACCTGTGATTCAACATGAACTAGGGATGTACAGTATCTTCATCCACAGTACCTCGCTCTCATCACCTTCAGTTCAACGGATTACAAATCCATCGGAAGCAGGCTACCAACAGGCTACCAACAGGCTACCAACAGGCTACCAACAGGCCACCGGAGGATCCACACGGCACTACAAGTCAGATTTGAATCGGAAGGTTTACAGTCACTGAAAACTGCCATGAGCCAACAGAAATGGCAACTTATGAAGGAGTAAAATCCTGAAAAAACATGACAAAAGGTCATTTGTTTAATGGAAATAAGGGACAATCAATCAACTGAAATGAAAATATCTGGCTGTGCGACAATATATCTGCAAAAGACTGCAATTCCCAGGTCAGGTTTTAGGAGGATCTAACTCAGAAATGAAAGAAAAATGCAATATTTTGAATTTAACAAGACAGAGCTGAAGGTTCCTGTGAAACATTCAATCCACTACATCTTTTGAACTTAGTGCATTTTTATGATAGTTCAGGTTGTGAGTTTGACATTATTAAGCATTAAGCATTTTCCTTGATAATCAGTATGACTCAAATTGTAATTTTGTGTAAAATAGCAGCAATGTGACTTTTCCCACAGATTGTGCAGCCATTAAAGAAGTATACATGACTAGAAAACTGGTGAGATAAATTATGGTACAAAAATATGATTATGATCCATTAGGAAGAGAAACTGCAATAAAAATCATATGCAGATTAATCTATCCAGTTAAATAAAAAAAACTTGCATTTGTGGCAGCATATAGCTAGTATATTTATAATGAATCAAACCTTGTCAGTACCAGTGATCAGCAACATCAGAACACCGATATTTACCTGAGTCTAGCCAGAAGTGACAAGTCAGACTTATAATTAATGGAAGTGTAACAACAGTGAACTTTATAAGCTATCATCATGTTTACTGTGACACTTTTAAGTGTGGAAATCCCCACATCAGAAAACTGAGGCTAAACTCTCGGGATCTTTAAAGGATGAGGGGATGGATGATGAAAAGCTCCTGCTGGAGGAAACATGCTGCAATGCAGGCTGAGACAAAGTCAAAATTAAATCATCATTACAGTATAAGAATTTAAGACATTAGTACCAAAAACCAGAATAACACACGTGACTCCTTTACACCTGTTGTTTCTGGACGTTAAAATGGTAAATTCATAAGAGGTGTACTTATAACACTGAAAACAATGATTAGGTTTCTCTCTCTCTCTGCTATTGCCTGAATTTCAAAACAATCCCATGTATTTTATCCTCTACATCTACATACTATCACAGATAAAAACAGATATAGGAAGTGCTGTACTAAGAATGTTAAGCTAACTTTCAAGCACTTATAAGTCATAATCCATTTTACGTCTGTTTATATATTAATGTTTAACACTCTCAAATAATCTCAGATGGAGGATAGTAACCAATCACAAAAAGCATCTTTCAGAACCTTTCAGACAGTGATGACATGTGTTAACATCATACATAAAATCTTACAGCTGGCCTGCACACGCTCCTACACCGACTTCCTCGAAGAAACAAAATAACAGTGACTCAGAATAGCATCGTATACAGACAGTCTGTCATTATGACGCTGGCACGCGCTCCTGTCCTCCCTGTACATCTACTGTTACAACAGAATGCCTTGGAGGAACAACGCCTAACCATCCATACACGCAGAAACCACGGAATCATCATCTGCAAAACCCGAGGCAGTAGGAGAGGCTGTGTTCTGGTGCTGCGTTCCACAAGTGTTAATGTGGCTGCATGTTGGAAAGGCTTTTATGAGTTTACAGTTTGACGGGGTGTCAGGTCTGGTAGCACACAGCTCGTAGGTTTCACATGTGTAGGTGTTGAGTGTCTGAGCATGTCAGCTGCTGACGCTTCCACTTTTTCATGGCCAAAATGATACTGAACACAATTTATTGGTTTTAGGAGAAGTCAGTGTTTGGCTTCTAACCAGTCTGCAAACTGCAGCAAACTGTCACAATAGCAATCCTGTGGTTTCTGTTCCAAGCAAATTTAAACTGTTGTATATTTGCAAACATTACCGTAGTTCCCTATTGAATGTGCTCATAACATTTAAAGTGGTGAACAGTTGTCATCACCTCCCAGGTAAATCACATATTACAGAGTTGTTAAAGGAATGAACCAGGCCTGAGGAAAGGACATGAAGAGTTTGTCTTAGACCTGCTCTACTCAAGATAAAGGACTAAAAAACACGAAACGCCATCATATTCAATATCTGACTGCTATCAATCTGATGATCTGCATAAAATGTATTTAATTTGGTGGTAAATGAGATGTGGTGTTGTATCTGATGGACAAAAAGCACCTGTCACATAGTTACAGAAGCAGGCACACGAAAGGTAAAAAAAAAAGTACAAAAGGAACTGGGATGGACTGGTATCATCAGGGGCAAAGGTCACAAGAGAAAATGATGACAAGGCAAAAGGAAAATCAAAGGAAGCAGGTTTAAAGCTGCCAGACTGAGTCACGTGACCAACAGGAGCCTGAAATACCACACACTTCCATAGTCACAGGAATGAACTGTCACCACGTATAGAGGTTCTATTCACCGAGAGAGAGAGAGAGAGAGAGAGAGAGAGAGAGAGAGAGAGAGGTTATGTTCTGTTATGTTAAGCCAAACTGAGACAGACTGGCTTTTGTGGAGCTGCTGCTTTGAAATGAGGTTGAAGAACATCCATGTCAAGAAAATATTAGCCTCAGATTTTCTCTCTCGTGCTTTGAACAAAACGCTCCTTTCATGCCTTTCCAGGCTCAGTGCGTCCTGTGAGTCTGGGATTTACATGTGATGGCGGAACAGTCCTCTGTCCCTCCTCCTATTTTTTTCTACTCCTCATTTTCCCAGGCAGGAGAGAATAAACACAAAAATAGTGACCGCTCTCTTCTTTCACTGCCTGGGTGGGGCCTTGCACTGGTTCGCGCTCACATCTGCTCCGCCGCCGCTGCTGCGCCAGATGCGCTCACGTGAGCGCGCAGAGCAGACGCGCGACCCGTGTGGGCAGCAATAGGTCACAGATTTGCAGAGGGTCGAGAACAAACAGGTGAAGACTTGTCTGCAACGATCCAGCATGATGACAGGCTCCAATAATTATAAAACGTGCACACACAACTCTGAGCATTATTTAACAACGTGGCGCACGTGTTGCGCACAGAGGCACATTCACGTACATGTATGTGTCGCACATTTCCACACCCTGAACCGGGGAAAATATCCATACCTTACCGACACATTTACACAAACACAAAGTGCACACAGACACGGAGACACTAAACGCTTTCACTCCGCCGCATAATAACCTATTCATAAAAGGCAAAAATGTCTCCGGCTCCAAAATACACACGGGAGACGACGGGAAGGTGCAATCGCCTCTCAATCTGAAACTGGAAACGGGGCCAAGGAGCACACAGGAGGAGGGCAAGTTATGCCACAAAAGCCCACTTTCCCCACAGAAAATACCCAGACCGAGTCTGTTCAAAGTTCGAAGGCCCATTTGTTTTTGGAAGTGGTTTTTTGTAGTTCTGTGCATGTAAAAAACAAAACAAAATAATAATCAACCACATTTAGTCCCATGGTCCACCTAAAAATAACGGTTCGTCTGCAGACCCCCTGGAAACCTGTACAAGTGAATATATATGAATATGACAAAAACACAAAATTCAAAGTTAAGTGTATCTTGTATTTTCGCGTTTTTCTGAAACACAACTGACAGCATATAATGCTGCAACAATTCTGCTCAGTGACATCTGCTCTGACAGGCCTAGAATCAGGTGAATCAATAGCTTCACTGTGTCAAAAATAACTCGCCGAGACTAGCGGCCGGTCAGGGAACTGCAGCGCATACACATCATTCCTTTATGACAAACTAATCTATAACTGGTGAGTGAAGGCAAAGCAGGGGGCGAGTGACCGCGCTAAAATGTTGTTAAAGAGTATAATTCAAAATGAAAACGTAGGAGTCATCTACTGATTTTTTTTTTTGGCGCAGAAGCCCCTCCTCTTCGGACAACCAGGGGCAGTGATGGAGGAGCTGGTGCACAGGCTGACCTGGTGAACATTGTCAACGTCCCTGCGGGCAGACTGGACCCCCTGTACTCAACTGTCCACATCAACATAATATTATTATCTTAAAATAATCTCAAACCAACAGATATCCTTAAAAGTTACCTGTTTGCACCATCCTACCCCATGTCCCCCACCGGATGAGGTTTTACAAGAAGTGCAAAAACAGTGAGAACCATGTTGTCAAAAGTGAACATGGTTCTTGGTATTCTTCTTATGAAATTATGATGAATGAAGAGAAACTGGGGGGGAAGCAGCAGGTAAAGATTCTAAATGTGTCCAAAGCACCGGGTAATTGCGCTGAGGAGCAGCAGAGATGACACCTGTCCTGCTGAACAGACGACGATCGGTCATGATCCATGAACTAGAAACATTTTCAAGAAAAATCAGGGATTTGAGGGTTTTTCCGTGACACCTGGAGGTCTGAGAAGGTCCGTGCGTAAAATCCATCACCGGACAGATTTAGTTTCTCGATAAGGCTGACAAGCAACGAGGCGTTATGAATAGATTCAAGAACCACTATCGAATCAGATACATCCGGACCATTGTGTTTTGGACTTTTAAAAAGGACTGGACGTTTACAGACGCAGTGTCTGTCCTGCAAATGTCCCATCGGGCCACGCGCACCGCGTTTGGTTCATATTCAAGCACTGTGAGAGGATTGAACAGGTCGGTACCGTTAAGGCCTTTACAAGTTCTGTCGAAAAGGTCATTTTGTTGTGTAAAATGGTTAGAAGACACCCTTCCTGATCTGGTACAGTAAACAGAACAGTCTGAACAGACAGTGAGTAATATGTCTGAATTCCCTGTGCTGACTGTTACTGAGGCATTACTGCCTGCAATTTTTGAAAACAAATATCACAAATGAAACCTGGACCTGATGCAGGTGCACGCATCAGATCCAGGTGAAGCACTAACAATATTACGCACGGAGAATCCAGGTGTGCAGCTATAACTGGCATTTCAGACAGAAAAAGTGTTAAACACACTCAGAAACAATGGAAGCCAGCTCCCAATGAGAGAAACGGTCTTACCTGCCCGAACTACGGTCGTTTGGCACAAGGCGAGCGCCACGGTCACCAAGGCGAAGGATGAGAGGTCCGTGAGCCACGGTCTCCGTTTCTTCCGGAAGGGACAGTCTCTAATATCCATAGTGTTGCCGGCCTGGTTGAGCTGGAAAGGTAGGATATGGTGGGAGTTATCCGCGGACGGCAGGGACCCGACCGAACCTTCTGTGAGGCAACAGAGAAAAAGGCACGCCTCTGGAGACGCTGCGACCTCTGTCCCGGAGACGTTCCTTAATGTGTCACCTATGTCTCTGTCAATGCACAAAGCCCGAATACTGGAACGGCTTTGGGGTGAATAAATATAATTTATTTTCACGTTTAACCCCTTACTGCTAAAGCCCCATTGAGTCAAACTGGGTACAAGTACCCGAAGTGGAGAGAGCAGCAGAGAGAGACTTGGAATCGCACTCTCTCTCCCTTCTCTCTCGTTCCCTCTCCCCTTCTTTACTTTCTCCCACGAAGAGTGAGAGCATGTGTGCATGTGTGTGCGTGGAGAGAAAGTGATTGGCAGACGGGCAGGGGAAAAGAGAGGGCGTGCGTAATTGCGCGCTGGACGCACGTAGACCTACGTGTACAGGATGGTTTGGAGCGTGAACTGAACCTTTTCAGGGGCGTCTTTGGAAATATTTCTTTTCAGTGTTGTTGAACTGCATTGAAAATTGCAGTTCTGCTCACTTTTCACTTTTTTCTCTTCGTGTACCTTCGTTTGTCGCGAGGAACACGTGGCCTTATCAACATCGAAGGACTGTCCAGGTAAATGGTAGACAATACAGAGCGGAATGCAACGGAAGAGAATGAGCGCCTGATCAGCCAATCACATTTCTGTCCGCATTATTCACCACGCCCCTTTCATTCAGCCCCTGGGGCTCTCCTCTTTCTCTGATTGGCCGGTCCCACGTGGTCTTGTTTTGCAGCATCAGCTCAGGTGCGGATGGGGAGACAGAGCCAGCAGAGAGAGAGAGAGAGAGAGAGAGAGAGAGAGAGCGAGAGAGAGAAGAATCATGTTCCATACCTTCTGCACAGTTCATGACAAGCAAAGAACACATTGTAACAAAATAATATCAGTCCAACACGACTAACCAGATCAATCACTGTTCCTGGTATAAATCATATTATTACATGGCAAATAATTTACCAGTAGGTGTAGTTGAGTCAGAGAAACCAACAGACCCAACATTCATGACATACATGACATGATCCTGAGTCTGTGTAATTGAATAATTAAGTGAAAGGGGACGTGTTGAAAATAATATCAGTGTGGATTCAATCAGTGACGTCATTCATTATGTGAACAAACAGGTGTGATTCAGGCGGCTCTTATTTAAGGATGAAGCAGCACATGTTGTACATGCAGTTCTCTCTGAAAACCTAAAAAGATGAGTCATGCCAGACATTGTTCAGAAGAACAGCGTGCTTTAATTAAAATGTTGATTGGAGGGTAAAACATATAAAGAAGTGCATAAAATGATCTGCAATGCTTTAAAATGGAAAGAAAACCAGAGAGACATGGAAGAAAACGGAAAACGGCCATTCAAATGTATCGAACAATATCCAGAAAGACAGAGACTCAGCTCCAGGGATCAGAGATGGTCTGAAATTACCTGTGACAACTGTGACAATTAGAAGATGTCTGTTTGAGGCAAATCTATCGACAAGAAGCCCCGGCAAAGTCCCACTGCAAAAAAAAGACATGCTGAAGAGGAGACAGTTTGCCAAAGAACCTCCTGACTGGTCTAAAGAGAAATGGAGAAACATTTTGTGGACTGATGAAAGTAAGATTGTTCTTTTTGGGTCCAAGGGTCACAGACAGTTTGTCAGACGACCCCAAACACTGAATTCAAGCCACAGTCCAGTCTGAAGACCGTGAAGCATGGTGGTGGCAGCATCATGGCTGTTTCTCTTACTCTGGTGTGGGGCCTATTTATCGCAGACCAGGGGTCATGGATCAATTTGCTTATATCGTAATACTTGAAGAGGTCATGCTGCCTTATGCTGAAGACGAAATGCTCTTGAAATGGATGTTTGAACAAGACAACGACCCCAAACACACCAGGAAGCAGCAGCATCTTGGTTCCAGAACAACAAAATCAAGGTTACGGACTGTCCAGCCCGATCCCCGAACCTTCATCCAATAGAAAACTTGTGGGGTGACGTCATCAAAAAATGCTGTTTCTGAGATAAAACCAAGAAATACAGAGGAATTGTGAAGGTTGTGGAAAACCTGTTTACAGGTGCCAGACATTGGTCGACTCCATGCAGCACAGATGTGAAGCAGTTCTCAAAAACAGTGGTTATACAACTAAATATTAGTTCAGAGATTCACAGGAATGATAAATCTTAACGTTTTTTTACCTTTATGGAGTAAATATTTAAGTTTGTAATGAAAAATGTAGACACTGCTATTTTTTTTGAACAGCCCAATGTCATTTTTCCTTCATTTTCTGTAAAGTAATTAAAATATTGATACTTTTTTCTTCATGTTTTGTGATGTGAAATATGATGTGCAGTGTTCCCAATGAATGGAAATAACAACATTATAAGGATTTTGAGCTTTGCTTACATAAAAAAAAAACACTGCTATTATTTTGAACACAACTGTAGATTCAAATTAGGCTCCGTGAACCCAAGAGGTTAATACACTGAATTATGATACATATCACAGTGTCATGCAAACAGACAGGACGTCAAGTCCAAGATCTAACAAAAAACACTCATGAGAAAAAGAAAAAAAATCTGCATTATGGCAATAAATTATACAGAAAATAATATTATACATAATTTCATCATCAAACAGAAATAAACAGACGCATTTTTATAAATGTGTTTTTTCGGATGATGGTTACATTTTTAAATTATTGCATTTTTTTTTAATTCTATGCTGTTTTTATTAAACAGTACCTTTTTTCTGTCTGCGCTGAATCTTGTCGGTTTGCAGTGAACACTAGAAAAACAAACATTCAGGATGAAGCTTCAATGATCACTAATAAATAAAAATGAAAATTAATGAGCAAATAGACAATTGTAATAACATTAGTCCAGAAATCAGAAGAGAAGACCAACAGAAAATGACATTTTTCAATATTTATCCCAACATTCTGTTTGGTTTTCTGAATTTTTACAGTGAAAGGCTGGTGTTTTGGGGATTTGCCTTTACAGTTTGACAAAAGTGCACTTTAAATTTAACATTCCTGTGTAATGTGCACATTTGCTGCTGCAACAAGACAACATCCCATCTGCTGTAACCAAAGTACAT
>JAQQAE010017409.1:0-11482 GCA_029823295.1 Pseudamia nigra
TCATTTTTCCTTCAGATTTGTTCATTTTCTTGGTTATTTTGTTCAACTTGTTGTTTATTCATTTCATGGATACTTTTGCTTCTTTTTATGCAGTCTTGTTGATTTTGATGATCATTTTGTTTCATTTTCTGAATAATTTTGCACATTTTCTTAGTTATTTTGTTCAGTATGAAGATAATTTTCTTCCTTTTTTCCTTCAATACTCATTATTTTCATTTTTAAGTATTTTGTTTGTTTTGGTGATGATTTTGTTCCCTTTTTTTTCCCCACACGACACATTTTCTGTTTACAAATATGCGACAAATGGTCAATTTGACCCGAACACCACACGAGGGTTAAAACCAGGATCAACTGACTCCTGCTCCTTGCCATAATATGGCTTTGTCCTGTACCTGCAGCACTAACAGGGATCTGTACACTCGTCCTCTGCACAACACAACTGATGATGTAAAGCACATGAGGAAGGCACAGATTTACACATCACTAAACTGTAAACAGTTCAGATAACGGCCTACTTTGTGAATGTGATGAGAGAATGTCATCAAAGCTAAATGTAGCTACTGTTAACAGTGTAAAATATCAAACATCCTCTGCGTTGTTTAACTCTTTTTGTTGACTACATAACTCCACGGGATCTCTTTCAGTTTGGACGTCTGCCGTATTAACGTACAACCTTGAAAGCGTTACAAGTACGTGACTGAAGGAGTCGGTGTGTCCAGACCTTCGACTGGCATTTTGCAGGCACTGGCGTAGCCGGAGGAAACTGGGTTAATGTTTGAGCCCACACAACATGGTAAACATGAAACCAAAATTTAGCAGAGGAACCTTGGACTCCGTCCATCCGCCCGTGAAAGGTAACTCACTGAAAACAAATATTTCAAACACAAAGGTCAGCTCGTCTGTAGCTGCAGAAACGTCTAATGCACTTTGACATTAACAACAGACCACAAGTGAAAGGCAGCTATATTTGGCTACATTGAACAGGAATCCGCTACTTTAAAGGCTAGTCAGATTACTCTGCCCACTGCTTCCCAGAAAACGGGAGACGGTGGCATTGTTGTTGACAGAGTAGGTACGCACTATACTGTGTTAACACAATATATTATTATTATTATTATTATTATTAACACCGCTATTCTGCTTTAGGCTAAGCTTGTTCAATGCAAGATTATGAAACATGCGCATACCTACAAGCACCAAAGGCTTAAGAGATAAATAATATGGCAAATACACATTAATACTTAAAATTACCTCCAGTATTTGCACTGGTAAGATATTCAGTAGTGATTTCATAGCTTCTAGTAGTCATACTTGTTGTGACTTTTTAAAATAAAAAGGCAAATATAACAAATATATTGTCAGTACCTGCAACCCATTATATTATTTCTACTTTTCTCGATTGTCACTGTCCTGTGGAAGCAGAACACACGCTGCTTAACGATAGGGCTGAATGATTAATAAAACTGCATGATGGAGGTAAAACTGTGTGTCAGAATACGCCAGTAGGAATATTTCACTGTGCTACACCAGACATACCTGTGCTTTTAAATCATTCTCCAGATGTGAGGAAACATGCTTTTCACACAGATCCCTGCAACATCACATCATTTTTACACCCCCCCCCCCCCCATTCTAACAGAAACTGACACACACACTCACAAAATGACTCTTCTGTGTGTATTGTTCAGTCCTACTTTAGTTTGGCCATGCTGTTTTTGGTTTTGTTTTTGCGTTGTGCCTGTTCATGATGCATATCGGCGTCATTAAGTCAGAGCAGATGAGCAGGCAGGGCCACTCTCGCCGCCTGGACGGGTGTGTGAGCGGCCGGCTGCTGCTCAGGTGACTGAGGGAGGCTGTTGTCCAGGACTGAGTCCGTGCTCAGCTCAGCCACAGTCCTGAGCTGCTCCGCAGGCTGGCGAGGAGGTGCTGGAGGGGGATACGACGGCGACTGGAGGATGTCAGCGTAGCACTGGCTGGGTTTGGTCTCCCTCTGAAGAACTTTCCTGAGCAGAGGTTTCAGCAGGCCGATGGTCAACTGGCTGCTCTGGGAGTCTGTGAAGGGAGGAGATGAGGAGGAGGAGCTAGGTATGTGGAAAGACGAGGAGGAGTGGGTTTTAGGTGGGGGGAGACTTTTCAGTACAATGTTGAGAATGGTGGTGACAGTGATGTCCTCTGGGCAAAGAGCCCACAGCAGGTCCAGGTAGGGATCCAGGTGTCTGTGCTGGGACACCTCGCAGAGCAGAGTCGTAAAAATCTCCTTGTTTAGCAGTGGACTCTGCTTGCAGAACTTCTGAGCCACCTTTGTGACTCGCTCCCACTCCTGTCGGCTCATTAGGATCCTCAGTGCCTGGAGGATGGCGTTGGGCCGCCCGCTGACCAGCAGCACCTCCACTTCCAGGTCCTGGTTCTGTTCTCTGTCTGAATTCAGGCTGCATAACACAGACAGAGCTCGCTTGTACAGTGGCACGTTGTTCTCCCCGCCCTCTGCTCCTCTCCCACCCGACAGACTCCAGGTGGAAGAAGCGAGGCTCAGGCCCAGTCCGGCTGAGCCCTGCTGCTGCTGAGAGAGCTCGAGGAACCTGGGCAGCCAGCTGGGCTGAAAGTGGTAAACCGAGGAGCAGAGGAGTTCAAATACAGGCAGGACAGCTGGGGGAGGGGAGCTCGGACATTTGACTATAGAGTTGGTAAAGTGACTGCGTTTTAAGCTGTGCTTGTGTTTTGATTCCCCATTGGTGAAAGTACTGTTGACCAGGGAGCAGAAAGTTGGTGCAGGACTGAGGACTGTTTTCCATACATCAGGAGAAGCACTGCTGGACAGACACCCCTCCCCGTTAAAGTGGAGTCGAAGGGCCGCCTGTGCAGCTCTCCACACCTGACAGGGAAAAATGCTAAAGATGGAGTTGAGATAGAGCAGAGAGTCTTTATCCAGCTCAGGGGACGACAGCAGCCTTGCAATTTCTTTCTCCACTAGACTTTCACACACTGCCTCCACCTCTTTAGCGCCTCCCCTGACTAAACTCACCTTCACCTCCTCTAGAGAGACCAAAGCCTTCAGCTCAGCCTCCAGAGAGCCCATTAGCTTGTCTTGCCCTGCCACACACCCACCTCCTCCTCCTCCATTCTGGTACAGCTCTGCCCCTTTCTGCCTCAACCCTGTGCTGAGGTAGTTTCTGAGGATGGAGGCTAAAGAGATGGGAGCCTGGAACCTTCCCCCTTTCTTCAGTACATCCACGGTGAGCTGGGTGTTGCTCAGGCTCCTCTGCTGGTAGTATTTACAGGCCTCCTCAAAGACAGCCTCCACCAGGAGGGCTCCAGGCTGACTATACTCCACTGTACTAAAACCAGAGGGCTTCATTTTGGAGTTTAAATCCCCGGTGTCCGTCTCCTGGTGCACGACAAAATGCCCAGTCTGTGAGATGAGGTGAGGTGTCCATCTTTCTGTCTGGTTGACATATAACAACCCCTCACTCTTCAGTGACACCTTCCCCTTCTCTCTGCCACAGTTCAAGTCTATCAGGTGCAAGTTTTGATCCATCAGCAGCGCCACAGTGTCCTGGTACAAACAGAGGTTAGTGTGTGTCCCAGACTTCACCATGCAGTTATCTGCCAGTTTGTACACCTGGCGCAGCAGCCCGTCTCCCTGCAGCAGACACACCCAGCCGGTGCCGAGCAGGAGCAACAGACCTCCACAGCCTGTCGGAGAAAAGTCAAGGATCTCAGGCGGTTCAAGCGTAGACAAATATCCTAAACAGTCGGTTATCAACCTCTTGAAGTCTGATTCTTTAGCAGAGAGGCTGTCTTCTTTCAGCGGAGTGCTTTTACAGGTGGCGCTCACTCTGAATGTGTCATGACGAGGACACCAGGAGAGAAGCAATTTAGAGATGCTCATCAGGGGTTTTGTTTTTAAGCCTGGAAGAAGATGCACATATTCACCTGAGCCAATGACATGGAATTTAGGGTTGTTGTGAAGGGCGATTTTTACTCCTCTCAAACCGACAGCCCCCTCCTCCACCTCGAACTCACGCCTGCAAACACAGTACCTGAGCTTACTCCCGGTGGAGCCCGGGGCAGGGGAGCTCTCTGAAGGAGGCCTTTCCTCACACCAGACCATCAGGTTGGAGCAGATACACACGGACACCACTTTGGCTCGGGGGCTGTTGCACAGATCTGATGTTTGCAGGAGACGCCAGCCTGGTTTACACTCCTGGAATTTCCAAAACTCTGCTTTTCCAGTCTCATAAACCACCGCGACAACTGCCCAGTCCCTGCTGCTGCTGCGGTTCTGGTCCAAATACACAATATCCACAATGGGATCAGTCCGGGTCAAACGTAAATCCTGCTTCTTCTGGTTCTGGGCCAGCTGGGGTCTTTCATACTTGTCAAAAGTCACAAGACCAACCTTGGGCTCGCGGAGGATGACATGGACGTGACGTCCGTCGGGGCTCACGCGAACATCTGACACGCTGTTCTGGCTGTCGCTCGTGAGTTTCAGGAGCTCGCTCAGCTCTGTGTGTCCCGAACTGTCCCCGAAGTCTGCCAGCTGCTCCAACACGAACCGTGCCATGGCGTCCCGGCCACACAGTACCCCGCGGAATGTCGGCTGAAATTAACTAGCCTGCTAGCTTGTGTGTGGCACTGGCACATCAATGTGAGGCTAGCTGAGCGGCATCCCGTTAGTTAGTTCCTACGGGACCCACGTTACGTTAACGTCCGTGCGGAGGGATACACCGCGTAACGCCCTTTGGCCGCGATGACATCTTGTTAGTAAACAACAAGGGAGACAAAATGGCACCTTTTTTTAAAGTCGATGAAA
This sequence comes from Pseudamia nigra, assembly GCA_029823295.1. Lineage (NCBI taxonomy): Eukaryota > Metazoa > Chordata > Actinopteri > Kurtiformes > Apogonidae > Pseudamia > Pseudamia nigra. The sequence goes on from JAQQAE010017409.1 coordinate 4,814, forward strand.
TCAGTTTGAAGTCCTGAGAGGAGACGCTGTAGTCATTCCGATGCTATGCTAACACTCCCCTGACATCACGGGATCGTTAATTTCCGGATACCGACAATGTTTTGCATACGAGGCGGAGCAAAGCTGTGACATGAAGGAGCACAGTGTATAAAGGCGCAGAGCAAATATTCAAACAGTGATACAGTAACAGAAAATCTATCTATCTATCTATCTATCTATCTATCTATCTATCTATCTATCTATCTATCTATCTATCTATCTGTAGTCATATAATTTTTTTTTTATTTTATGTTCTTTTGTTTGATCATTTTTTCCCTCAATTTTGCTAATTGCTTTGTTGCTTTTCAATGCAAAAAATCTTTGTTGCTTGTTTTGCACATTTTTCTGCATTTCGTTAACTGTTTCGTACATTTTTCTTCGTTTTCATTCGTGTTCTGGATTGTTGTGTTCTTTGTTGCTTATTTTGATCATGTTTGAAAATGAATAATAAGAAAAGAATAATAAGAAAATGAGAAATGATATAAAAAACAAGAAAATTAAGGAAAATGGGGACAAACTAATTAAGATAATGAACAAAAAATGAAATAAACAAAGAAACAAATCTTAAATGTCAGTCACTGTGCAGTGAAACGGTTGAATTAATGTTACTCCTACAATAATGCGTAGGTTGCAACTGCTTCTGGTGTTAACTACTGTATATACTGTTGTGTAATTTAAACTATAGCAATGCTTAATAGTTATAAAAATCATTTTATATTTGGCACATTACTGTCCTAAAAGTCAACGTTCATATGAACTTTTGGGATATTTGTTTTTCTCTGGACAGGAATAGTACACAAAGTTTAGAGTGACTTGTAAAAGTTAGACAAATACAGCTGAAAGAAGTTTTTAAAAAATACAGTGATATACGAGTTTTAAATATTGGTAAACAGATATTGGTATTGGTAAACAAATATTGGTGCACGTGCCTCAGATTTGAACTTAAGTTCATGCATATTGACCTGAAGTCTTGATAAAACATTACTGTCTTATAAAATCATGGACGATCGGCAGGTTTATGCCATTAACACTCAAAAGGACAATGTGCCAGACTCATGTTGTTTTGATCTGCTACTAAAAGTTTACTAGGGACAGAACATAGTACAGTGCTGTTTTATTTTAGGGGAAGTGAAACAAGGTGCCTGCGATATGATTATAATAGCTACTGTTTGTCTAGATATCATTCCTAGGTGTGTATTTCCGGGTGAACGGGGGGATTTTCTTATGTAAAGCGGAAGTTTTGTCTGTGAAAATCCTGCTTTACGTAAGTAATGACATTTTGTTGCATATTTTCTCCATTTTTGCACGTCTTTCTTGATCACTTGGCATATTTGTGCTCATTTTGTTTATTTTATCCTTTTTGATCATTGTCGTTCGCCTACTTGATTATTTAGGTATTTTTTATCTGTTTTGTTTGATATTTTCCCTCATTTTCATGGTTATCTGGTTCATTTTTGTGTATTTTCATGGTTAGTGTGTTTATTTTGTTCACCTTATTGATTGTTTTGTTTACTATTGCTCATTGTCTTGATTAGATTCTTCATTTTTGTGGATTTTGTTGAGTGTTCTGTTTATTCTTGCTATTTCTCTTTATTAGCTTGTCTAGTTTTCATTTTTACTCATTTTCTTGATTACTCTGTCTCTCTTTAGAGTTAGGTGAGATGTTCCATCCTTGTTTGGGGAGTTTTTAATGCAAATTTTGTGACATATACCTCTGCCTCATCACACGGTAGACGGTTTTCACCTATAAAATGCTGATTTGTTTTTAATAGGTTCAAGTTTTCAGCAGTGCTGCTGTATTTAATCAAAGCTGAGTCACAGAATTCCATTCATAGCTGAAAAAGCATAGGGTTTAATCTCCACTTGTTGTGGAAGAGACTGTATGTGAACGAGTCTCGAAGGTGAGAGTCAATATATGTCAAAAACCTCAAGGACTTTGAATGTGTCCCCACATACAGTCACCAAAACCATCACACAGCGTGATGAAACTGTCTCTCATGACGACCGTCACAGGAATGAAGACCAAGAGCTACCTGTGCTGCAGAGGAGAAGCTTCGTAGAATCCCCAGAATCCCCGGAATCCCCAGAATCCTCTGCCTCAGATTGTCGGGATGGTTCTTGTGAGAATCATTTTCATCATAGTGTTTGATGCACTCAGTGACACATTCAAAGATCTGTGTGATTGACCTTCATGTCATAACCCTCATGTGGTGTTTGGGTCAAATTGACCCTTTGTCATATATTTATAAAGAGAAGCTGTGTCGTGTGGAAACGCCATGGAATAGAATCAGTACTGGAGTAAACGGTGGTAGAAGTACTCATAAATAAAAGTACTTGAGGTAGTGAGTAACTTTATATCACGGAACAGATTCATTTCAGCTTTTTTTTGGTGATTTGTTAGTTTTTGTGGTTTATTTTATTCATTTATTTTGTATATTTGTTTTGCTCCGTTTCTTCATCATATTGTTCATTTTTGCTCATTTACTTGATTTTTTTTTCATTTTGTTGCTTATTTTGTTGGTTTGCAGGATGACTGTTCATTTTTCCTTGGCATTTGTTCATTTTTCTTTCACATTTGTTCATTTTTACTTAGCATTTATTCATTTTTCCATCACATTTGTAAATTTTTCCTTGGCATTTGTTCATTTTTCCTTGGCATTTCTTCATTTTTCTTTCACATTTGTTCATTTTTCCTTGGCATTTCTTCATTTTTCTTTCACATTTGTTCATTTTTACTTGGCATTTCTTCATTTTTACTTGGCATTTTTTCATTTTTCCATCACATTTGTAAATTTTTCCTTGGCATTTGTTCATTTTTCCTTCATATTTGTTCATTTTTTCCTTCGCATTTGTTCATTTTCTTGGTTATTTTGTTCAGCATGAAGATAATTTTTATCTTTTTTTTTCTTCAATGTTGTTCATTGTTTTCATTTTTAAGTATTTTGTTCATTTTGGTGATTTTGTTCCTTGTTTCCACACGACACAGCTTCTCTTCACAAATAACTATATGACAAAGGGTCAATTTGACCCAAATGTCTTTTTTCTTTATTCAACTGACTGTTTCTTGCCATAATACAGATTTGATTTATTTGTAGTTGTCGTCGTACTAATCGATCTGGTGACTCGTCTTCTGCACAGGACAACTGATGGCATAAAGCGCATTCAGACGGCATGAAATGGAACAAATTAACCGGGGTGTGATTTGAAAACTATTCCTTGCGACTACCTGGTGAATCTCACGGGAGAATGCAATGTGTGTGTAATGCTGTCATGAAAGCTGTATGTGTCTACTTTAGACAATCTGAAATATATAAATGTTCCGGGTTTGTTTTACCACATAATTCCATACATATTCTTTCAGTTTGGGTGTCTTCAGTATTAATGTACAATGTCAAAAATAAAGAAAAAAAACTAAAAGAGGAGGTGGGTCCAAACTTCAGTTTCCTCGTCTGATTTCACAGCAGATATTTCAAGCATTGGAAAGAAACAGCGAATCTATGGAAATTACTTTTACTTCGATAAACAACAAGCCTGAGTCTGGTTTAATCGGCACAAAGTGAAGCTGAGAAACAGTTCCAGTACATCCTTGTTCTTCTATGCAAGAAGGTGTGAAGAGGGAGGCCGCTCAATACTAACATCCTCAGCTGGGTTAACACGACCCGGAGAAATGACTCACTTAAATTGGCTCTGCTGCCATCTTTTTTCACACCACAGCTGTGTCTGCAGGAGGATTTAAGAAGCGACGCTCAGGCTTATTAGATGAGTCTACACAGGCCAGCCGGGTGGGCGTTTTAATCACAGCTGGAAAACGGCTTTGTCTTTGAGGGAAAATAACATTTATTGTGATTTAGAGTTCATTCCTGCCGAGTGTGAAGCGTTGGTTTATTACTACAACCCACTGTCGACCCACTCTGAAGCTGTGCTGGTAAAAGTCCTGATGTTAAATCCTCTGAAACAGACTTGAGGATCTGCAGATAAATGATGCATCGCACATACTGTAGCAACATGGTGATGTATAATTTAATGGGGTATGTTTATTGCTGGCAGCATATAAATACTTCATGGACCGACTTGTAAATCTGCTGATTACACTTGTCTTCATAGAGAAAGTGCTCAGATTAAATATGTGACTTCTCTCTCCATCTCTCACATTGTTGCTTTGTCATTGACAAATAATAAGCATCGTTCAAGACCTTCTAGTCTGTTATACATCAATTAGTAAAGACTTGATGGACGTTTGACACCACCTAACAAAATATTCACTTCTTGAAGTGTTATTTCCCAGTTTTTTATGCCTAAAGAAAATGGAAAAGACTGGTTTTGCTCTTGAAACTTTGTTTTTTTGGGACCTGGGTGATGAAATTTTCACATTTACACATTTTCCCAAACATTCACAGTGGACGTAAAGCTGGGTAGATCATAGAGAAGATCCCAGAGTGCAGAGAATTCCCAAGAAAACTCAGTAGGAAGGAGAAAAAGGCCTGGGCCAGCTTCGTTGCAGTGGTTAGGGGCTTGTTTCGCAATCACAAGTCTGAAAATGACAGGGAACTGGTTGAGGACCGAGTGAAAAACTCTGGTCAAATGGGCTGCAGGATGTCCTTGAAAGTCCATAACCTTGATGCTCGTCTTGGTAAATTCAAGGAAAATATGGGGGTATACTCAGAGGAGCAAGGCAAACGCTTACACCAAGATATACTGGATTTTGAACGCCACTACCAATGAGCATAGAACGAAAATATGACAGGGGGGGGGGACTGTATTTGGGGGCTGAGTCGTGAAAGCGGAACTCCAGAAAAACTATTCACTTGTAAATATTTGGGAACTGATATGTGAAAAAGACTATCACTGCAGTTGCAAATCTTGTAAAAACATTTTGTAGTGAATTTGTTAATTTTTTTCCATTGTGGTTATATAGCACAGCTTTACTAATTCACTTCATTATTCTGATCAGTTTTGCTCACTTTGATGTGCATGTTGCTGGCGTTTGTTCAGTTTTCTTGGTTTTTTATTAACCTAAAATTACTTGATTGTTTGGTTCTTTTTCCCCCATTTTGGTGTGCATTTGTTTTTTTCCCCCCAATTTTGTTGGTTATATTGTACATTTGTTAATTTTCTCCTTAACGACTCCTTTAGTTCTGCTCATTTTGCTGTGTATTTTGTTCGTTTTTTATTTATTTTGTGAATTATTTTGTTGATTTATCTGCATGTGCGTTTATTTTGTTCCTCCTTTTTAAAAATGTAAATGATTATTTTAGATTTTTACCCATCGTGTTTGCTCATTTTAATTAACCTACTTGGTAATTTTGTTAATGTTGTGCTTATTTGTTGGATCTCATGCTTTTCTTTTTCATTCCACTCATTGAGCTGCAGCCAAATGTAACTGAGTCAGAGTAGAACGTACGTATTCTGAAACGATCTCCCAGAAGTACAGCAGACGTTTATCACTCAGGTACATGTAACTGAGTCCTCACTAGTACTCGAATACAGTTACGCCTTTACATGTACTTGAGTTTTTTCTTTTTTTTCAAATAAATGTACTTCTGACGGTATGGAGTAAAAAAGGCTGAAATGGTGAAAATGACAAAATAATCAGTTAAATAAAAGATAATGACCTAAGTGAAGTAAAAATTTCAAAATGAATGAACTAAGCAACAAAATGTGTGAAAATGTGCAAAAGTATTCACAAAACTGAACAAAAATACCAAAATTATAACAAATGAATTCAAATAATCAAGAATAGTGAAGAAAATAGTCAAGCAAATTAAAAAAATAGGCTACAAAATAAGCCAAAATTACCAAAATAAAAAATAATCAATGAAGATAATTAAGAAATTGCACAAAAATTCCACAAAACAAATAAAAAAATTGCAAAAATAATTAAGTAAGTTAACAAAATGAACAAATAGAAAAAAAGCAACATTTACACAGTAATTCAAATAATCAAGAAAACTGAATAAAATAGTCAAGTAAAATTACATATTAAGCAAAAGTTAAGTGAATTAGCAAGGAAATTAACAAAAGTGATCAAGAAATTCTGTAAAAAATCCACAAAACAAGCAATGTAATGATAGAAAATGATAAAGAAAATAATCAAGCGAGTTGATAAAAAGGAACAAAAAGGAACAAAAAGGAACAAAAGAAACAAAAATAACCAAAATGTACAAAATAATTCAAATAATCGAGAAAACTGAAGAAAATATTCAAGTAAATTATAAAATGATAAATTATAAAATTACATGATAATAACAAATACCCAAAATAAACCAAAATGATGAAAAAAATCTAGTCAATTAACAAAATTATCTAGAGATTGTACAAAAAATTTACAAAACAAGCATGAAAATGAGCAAAAAACAATCAAAACCAATCAAGTAAGTTAACAAAAATGAACAAAAAGAACAAAGTATAAACATAATTCACCAAATAATTCACATGATCAAAAAAAAATGGGTAAATGATAACATTAGGATACAAAATAAGCACAAACGACAAAAATAAGCAACAAACACTGAGCAAAAAGTGAAATTGTCACGATCCGTCCCTTTGTCCCCCCCTGGTGGTTCCTTCGGTGTCTGTCTGTTCCCATGTCATCTCTTCCAGGTGTGTGGCATGAAGGCGGAGGTTCGCACC
>JAQQAE010017410.1:0-11482 GCA_029823295.1 Pseudamia nigra
CAAACCTCTCTTATCTTTTTAAATGGGTGAACTTGCACATTTTTACATTTCCCAATAATTATTGTCCCCACTGTAGTACTTAAAGGTCACCATGATATTACAGTGATTCACAAATAAATGGTGCTTCTCCTTTTGTTTTGTAGTGGATTACATCCAACATTACATTGCATTACCATCATCTACTACTGTATGTTTGAGTGTGATCTTGAGTTAACGTCCCCTCAACTGAAAATCCCAGAAGACAAAAACAAACACTGTTTCTTAGCCACTGCAGGGAAGCAGGGTATTCAATCGGCAACTTCACCAGTAGATATCACATCATGCAGGGGTTTTCAACCCGTGGTCTGCAGCTCCCTGGGGGTCTATGACAAGTAGTCCCTTTCCTTGTAGATTCAGTGTCTAGCCAGAACCATCATGTATGGTATTGGGGTGAATTTCCAGAGCTTGCAGCAAAAGCGATAAAGTGTATTTTATGTTCTCCGACTACATAACTACATCTCTGTGAGAGTGGATTTTCCACACTGGCATACCTGGAGAATATGTACAGGGCAAGACTGGAACCAGAGAATGATATGAAACTTTCTCTGTCTGCCACTATACTGCCAGCAATAGACAGACTCTGTGCAATTCACCACAACCTGAAATCATACTAACAGGTATATAAAAAAAAAAAAAAATCTTAACACCTGTCCTCATACTGAACAGCAGTGGTCCTTGGGTTGCTTCTTAGTCAGAATGGGGGTCCCTGGAATGGATAAAAACCTCTGACATAATGTTTCATACAGTAGTTCAATTCATACACATTGTGGAAACACTTTTTGGGCACTACAAACTGTCAAATCAATCACAAAAAAGTTACATAACACAGTCCTCTCCAAAACAAAAGAAGAATCGAAAGTCAAAAATGAAGCATCCAATGTTAGCCAGTCTTTAAACTAATCAGTGTCGGTTAGAAGGGGATGCAGCTGACTGGTCACTAACGGAGCTCGCAGTGTGAAAGCAGAATTAAGCAAACCCCATAAACAAACAAAAACCTGAATTTTTGTTCAGACCTGGGTTCAAACATTCAGGTGTTGAAATACTCTGGTTGCTTAAAGTTGTCTTGGCTTTTTTACCTTCTCATGTTTAATTTATATTATTTAGTAGGACTGAAGATGAGAAATTATTTAACAAGAAAACACAGAATCGATGATATGAGAATAGTTTGAAAAAATGTTCAACATCTGTGCTTGAAAACAATCTCAAAAATGTATCTGTAAAATACTAAGAAGCAATAAATACAAAAGCTCATACTACTTAAGGTGGTTAATAACAATGTATACTGTATAAACTGATGCACACAAGTGAGACACATATGGCCACTGCCGTCTATTCACCACAAATCCTGCTGCACTGGAAACACATTGTAAACACACACTCATGATAAAGCCCACGCCCAGATCTGCTTCAAATGTCATTGTCCCATCCTCGTGTACTCTTTATGACATTTTTATCTTTGTCTTGTGTTGAGTGCAGCCTGTTGACATAAGAGGTTTCTGTTGCTGAGATCAGACAAGGCCATGATGCTGAAGCTGTTCAGAGTCTCAGCAGGGTGCATCCATTTGTCAGAGAGAACCATGTTTTGTGTGTGTTTGTATCTTTGAAGGTCAGGCCATCCAGAGTGGCATTAAGCTACTCTAAAACTCATCACAGCTGTGCCCCTCTATTTGAAGAGCCAAACTCATTTGTTTGGCCTTATTTTAGAAAATTTGCCTCTTGAAAATAGTTTGTCTGGTTTTCTCAAAATGCATACATGTATATTACCATGGTTTATTAGTTTTACTCTGCAATACAATGACAATGATGCATGTATGTCATATTTATACACAGTCCACAAACTGATGTAGTTAATGTTTTCTTTTTTTTAGCAGACTATCATGCATTGCAGCTACAATGCATATTTAGGGCATTCTTGATTAAATCAAGTAAGCTGCAAGCATCAAAAGTCAACCAAGGACAGCATGCTCAGCTTACTAAAAAAGCAAATCTTAGTTTAATTCGCTTTAGTCACATAACTAATGGGTAAATACTAATGTTACTTGATGAAATGAAAATGATATAATATTTTGAATATCGACAGAAAATGTGAATACAAAATGCATTTAAATGCTTAAGTGTGGCATTAGAAAACTAGAACTTCTAAAGTTGACACTGAGGGAAATACAGATGAGTTGAACAAAAGAAAAAAGGAATATAAGTTTTTTCCATCTATTTCTGGAAGAAGTCAGTATGATAAAGAATTGTATTAAGAACAAGGAAGAAGGAGGAGTAAACACAAAATGTCTTATGAATATTAAAGTTAGTGGAATTATTATGGGCTCATGAACAAACACATAAGCAAAACTAAAAACCACAACACATTTACGGCCCAGTCTTAAAGACTGATGTTTAATAAAGCCAACGCTCTCTCTGTCAGTTGTTCACTACAAAAGAAGCTCTCTAGCCATTTTACTTTATATGTGATAAATGACCACTATAAGTTCTGTGTTTGCTCCAACCTCCCCAGATAAAAACATCATTGCATACTCAGAGCACTGACAAACCCACTACTCTGTTCCCTTGACCTTTAATACAGCTGGTCTGTCCCAGTGTGTGTGCGTGTTTGTGAGTATCTGATCATACATGCTGCAGTTCCTCCCCCATGTGGCCACTGCCAGGAGTTATGGGGTTCATAAAATCCCTTTCATGATTAATGAAAGAGCAAAACTCTGCAGATGGTCACACACACTTGTGCACGTACAATCACATACACAAGTACAGTGCAAGCTAGGCAAGATGCACCTGCACAATGTCACACACACGGATATGTGCAAACACCAAGTGTACCATCTGCGTGTGTGTGTGTGTGAATGCTTGAATCCACTTATAGACATTTCTGCATGTATAAGGAGACCCATACCACCATCTTTGTAATGCACACACATCTCTGTGTACACATGCATTGCCCATTGAAACTACTGTACACTGCTCTAACGTGAAAGTGAAAAATGGGGGGCTTGAAAGCATAATATAGTTTATGAATATTTTTGACAAATGTTAAACATCCAAAAAACGTTTGCAGAGGTGTTAGAAAGCATCAGAAATTCTGCATGAGTTATGTGTTTATAAAGTAAGTTACTTTCTACATGTGTGTTCATATGTGCATGTATGTATTTCAAGATGTCAAAAAAAGCTAATGACTTATGCAAATCGGATTAAATATAATTTAGTAAAATTTTTGGTTGTATTAAAGTTGATTCCTCTGAGAACAAAATAAAAATGAATCTGTCCTTAATTATGACTAGGGATAGACCGATTATTGGCCGGGCTGATTATCGGCGCCAATATTTGGCATTTTGACACATATCGGCATTGGCTGATAAGAGATCAGTTTAAAACTGGGTTATTTTGGTTCTGATGGAGCCGCGGCTCTCTGTCTGCAGTCACTACTCTCTCTCCAGGACTTTCCCACCCACAGCACCATCTGATTGGTTACATGCAGAGCCACAACACGGGGTAACAGTCACTCAGCAGTGAAAGCTGTGCATGCATAGTGCTCACACACACGGTGGAGAAGCTCCGGAGAGCAGATATATGTTTCGAAGGTAAGTTAAGGCAGCAGACTTTCCCAAAATTGCAATAAACTTCCCAGTCCTCTACAACTCAAACTACTAAGTACGTTACTGTGAGTCCAATAACATTATATAAACATAAGCAGCAGCTCTGCTCACTCAGTCCCTTCAGATGTGTCTATTAGCATGACTTGAACCAAGACTTGCTGATAATATCGATATGGAAATAGTATGTGATAGTATAAGTATGCGTACCTTTTTCTGTGTTGAATGAGAGATCCCGAGCAGCAGAAAATGATACACTGTTAGATGAAGCGTGTCCTGAAACTGTCTTTGATAGTTGTAGAGAGGAGCAGGATATTGCTGTTGAAGACTTAAGAGAATTTAACTGCATCATAAAGCCTACGTGATCTGCAGGGTGTTGAGGGATGAGTAGTTTCTCCTATTTCAACTGTACTATTTTTTCAGCTTTAGTAACATTAACCATTAGTCATGTAGCAGCCTAGTTTTGAATGACAGGGTCCCTCCTATGACATGTTGTTAAAATATAACATTTACATAATATCAACTACAGGGTCCCAAAATGCTGTAATAAATTAAGCGTTACTGTAGAAAACTTTAGGGAGCTGAAGTTATTTATTTGTTAACGTTTTCATTTAACTTTATCAGACATGCGGCTGAGCCTGGGAACTCTGCACGTTTTGTTAGAATTTTAAAACAAAAATGTCTATTGTCTAAGATAAAAAAAAAACCCTTTAACATGTTGCAAATCTGAAAAGCTGTTTAAATAAACATATGCTTAAATTCATTTAAACGAAGTTAAATGTTGGAGTTTGTATTATCCCAAATTTTGACACCAATATTTTCACTTTTACTGCAAATGAATATCAGCTCCAAATATCCGTTATCAGCTTCCGTGACTAGCAATAATCAGTATTGGCCCTGAAAAAAACTTATCGGTCTATCTCTAATTATGACCATGAAAGTTTCAGCCAGATGGGGTTTCAAATCCATTTAGGTTTGCACTTAAATCTTGTGTATCCATTTGTTTTTATTCTCACTTCTGTGGCATTTCCTCTTGGATGAACAACTGACTCACTGAATCATTTCCTGAGTCATTATTCACTCACAATTTTTTCACTCTGTAATGGTAGCAGTCAAGTACAATACCTCAACAAAAAGTAAAATTCCAATGAAAAAATAAAAATCCAAAAGTATATACATAGTTGTTGTTAGGAAAGTGATTATAATCTGTTACTGCCTTTCCTTGGTACAGGTTACCTGTGTTTTTGTTTGTGTACTTGGTGTGACTGATTGTGACGCTGTGCTTCAGTGATGCCTGAGGCGTACCTGTGGACATCTTTCCGTCAGCTGCAGCAGGACCATCAGGGATAACACTCTTAACCTGCAGGAATTCATCAGGCTCGTCCCCTCCAATTATAGTGAAGCCAAAGCCCATGTTGCTCTTTTGGAGTGATGTGGATAAGAAACTGCCTTTTAGCTGAGTAGGGTCCCGTGTGAACAGTGGCTTCTCTATAATGACACATACCAACAAATTAAGCAATTACAAATACTCACACTGTGAGGGGTTTAAAACAAAAACAAGAGGGACCGGTAAAGCTGGTGCAGGGCAGTGCTCAATGGGTGGGGGCACAGGTGGTAAAGCTTATCCATTAAGACTTGGCTGTAGCTGCAGGAAAACTGGCAAAGTATGATTAACTGCAAATTCTGGAAAGAGGTGGGGCTGTGATGCTGAAAAGTGCAGGTGTGGTTCAATTATCTTGCTCTCGTGCAAAGTAGAAAATCAAAATCCTTCTTAGGAATCCCAAACATATCAAATCATTGTCCATTCCTATGTCCCATGCTGGGATGTGGTTGGGTAGAAAGGGTGCAGCTGGTGACACGGTTCTTCTGTCCCAAGCAGCAAAACTCGGCAAATGACATGCTGTCAGTCAGGGATCAGATCCAAGAGAAAATGCTCAGGAGAGTTAGGAAAGAACGGGGAAATTTCTGTAGGAGGGAGAGCTGGGAGATTTCTGGAGAAGGGGTGTTGGCTGTAGGAATGAAAGGATCTCAGCCAGCAAGCTTAGTCACACTTAACTAAATCTCCAGTCTTTTAACCTCAGAAGGAGACACAGATAGTGTGCTAGTTTGCATCCTTTGTTTGCCATCACTGGTCCAGACATCGACTGAGTGATTACACTCATGTCTGCTTATACCAGGCGATAAGATGTGCCATGGTACACGATCACCACACCAATCCTTCAGCTGCCTCAAGGGAAAAGCTCGCTTGCAAGCTAGCATGCTTACAGTAAGTCAAACGAGCACAGGCAGCCATGAGAACGACAGTCAGCCTCCTTTGCTTCTGTCTTGGCCTACTTACTGACAAAGTGCCACAGGGAGATGGGGCTACAGACAGGCTGCTCTAGCACCACAGTACAGGCGGAGGTGGGAAGTGGCTGCTGCTGTTGCTGGTGGGGGCACATGTTCACCCGCCGAGTCAGAACACGCCGGAGTGGGGAGACGTTGGCAGAGGAGCATGTGTTGTACGCAGCAGCCCTGCGACCTGTAGTTGGCGAACGGGATAGGTCGCCGAGGCTGTGGCAGCGCTCTGGTGCAGGGCTGATCTGAGCTAGGAAGGACCTGGGGAGGGTCGCAAAGGGGCTGGCATCCTCCACTGTCATCAACAATTTGGAGGGAATAGGAGGAAATATGAAGAGGGAGGAGAGAGCCTCAGTGGAATGCACACAGTGTAACCACAAAGACAGGATCTCTACTCACAACACTGCACTATTACGTTACTACGGGAACAAACCTCCACTTCGCCAGTCCAGGTAGTGTTTTTAGAAGTACATCCTTATACTATGAAAGCAATGGTAATCAGGTCAATCATGTAAGAAGAAACCAGTGATTGAAACACACAGCAAAAAATATTATTTACTTTAAACCTCCTTTACGGTAATTAGTTCCACCAAAACAACAGATTTATTGCAATAAACCAACTGTTGCCATCAACTCTACTTATCTTACTGCTGTAACATAAGTAGGGTTATTGCTGTAACCAACAGAATGACTTTGAAGCATTTTTGTAAACCTTGTTTGACAGTTGAGTGGAGACAGAAAATAGGTGAGGAGACAGGAATCCTGGAAGCAAGGATAGAAAAGTTCATGGTCATCGCCCTTAACCTGTTTTAATGTAATTTATTGGTTCTAAGCCAATTAGTGCAGTCACTGACACTCAACACAGATTTCACCTGGAAGCAGAGCAGTTAAGGACACTAACTTTGAAATGCACCATCGCCACAACATGTGTCATGTCAATGTCTCTACCTTTTCAGTTGCTTCATTATTGTCCAAAATGAAGTAACAAATGACAATGATAAACAATTTAAAAATACCACTTTCAACTCTTCAGATTTATAATACATGCATTTGTGACTTCTACACACTGCATAATAAAATTATTTTTTTGGCTGCTGCTGTTGAGGTCAAAGTTTCTATGCTAAAAGGTGAAATACTACTAGGAAGTAACTTTCAGGAGCAAATGAATGAAGTGGTAAGGTTAGCATACAGTTAATTCCAACCTGAAATATTTTATACAAATATTCAGAAACATGGTACAGTAGGAATAACTGCAGTACTGTGTTCATATTAACAATGATAACTTGAGGGTTTAATTTTTCAAAAGCCATACAGTTATAATGAGCTTCTTACCTCTGTAGATAGTGGGAAGGGGCAGTGAGGACAGACCCTGGCTTTGCATCTGCTGCTGCTGCTGGAGTCTCCTCTTAGCCTCCAGGACTGGGTTCTCAAACTGGGTCCTTCTATTTATATGGCTATAATTAAAAAAGGAGAAAAAAAAAAACAAGAGCAGAGCAGATTTCAGATGTCAAATCACCATCCTGTTACACATAATGCAACATAATGCAGCCCCCTCACTGTGAAGATCAGATCTAAAAACTAAAGCAGCTATTGCTCTGATGATTAATTAAGTGGCTGGTCCCTCTGATAATGTAAGAGAGCAGCAGAATGGCTTTGCTGAGTAAAAAGAACACATGCCTGACGTGGAGCTTTCCTTTCTAAGTTCAGCTTGTCTTAAAACCAGCACTATGTGAAATAGAAGACACCAGCATGTGGAGCAGTGATTTCATTTAACATCCCACATTGTTCTTCGACAATGCCAAACACAAAACCTATAATTTACCAGTGTGAAATAATTAATTGTTTGACACTTCCTTCACTCTCTGAGGGGTCTCTGTGCACATAAACACACACCACCTTATCATTAATGAATGCCCCAGTATCACCATGCTAATTGCTAAAACAGCTTGACTATAGTTTTACATGCTTATATAATGTCATGCCCTAGCAACTGATTTCATAATACAGTAACAATATTTCAACTAATGAATACATTTCCAAAGACAGTCCATTACTGGATGTCATTCTGGAGTTGACTTGACAAGAGTTGAGCTAATTGACTCCCCCTGCCTGTCTAAAAATAAACTCTGTCCCTTGGCCCCAGAGTGGACAACCTCCAAAGAAGCGACACCTTTGAGCAGGGAGGGAGAGCAGACAGTGAACTGCAACATTGCAGCAGACAGAGAGACATGCATGCTATATGTGAGCAAAAAGATGAAAAAAATGACAGAATGCTTCAGGAAACAAACTGATTTACGCTCATGACCTTGATTTATAGCATGCGTGTGAGACAGAGACACAGAAGCAAACAGTAAGCCATCAGCAGGCTAACAAAGGGGAGCGGTGACTTCCTAGGTGCAGCACCAGCCTGCACCTAATAAATATGATTAATACAGCACCAGTGGGCTACACTGAAAATCAAAACAAGCCATTACATATTAAAGATGTACCCGACTTACTCGACATAGTAGCTACCGTAAATGGGGTCATCGATTTTCTCCCAGCCGTATGGAAGCTCTGTAAAAAACAACAGCAGAAAGACAACAGTAATTAAAGGGCTTGTTTAGTCACTGAACTTGCAACAGCATATTGATCATGCATGAAAAGAAGCATGATCTAAACGCCTGTAATTACAAGTATTTTTGATACCACGATAACATGTTAACTGGAACAAAGCATGGTTATTTTCTATGCAGGTCTATGTAAGCTCAGGATGGTGAATAATCTGACATTTCATCTTTTCTAAAAATTTGACACAACGTGAAACATAACCATGTGTTTTCTCAGCAGCTCATCACGATGATTAATTTAAAGAGGCTACTGTCACTTTAAAGCCATGTTTCCAATGCGTCTCTCTCTAAGAGAGTTGCAAAATAACATTCTGACAGATCTAGTGGCTGAAATTAAATCAGTGGAATATTTATGACCCACATCTTATCCATGCTGTAAATATTGTGTTTTTGATGTGAGTACTTGCGCAGATTACTGGCTTTAACTACAACAAGTACACACTTTGCGTTTAACCCTCGCTGTGTCAACTGGTATGTATTTTACACTGGAGTTTTACAGATTGGCTCTTGCTGTCATAAGTTAAATATTGACTAGAGTTATTGACAGATCACATGCCACAACTTATGTAAAAAGAAGCTGAATGACTAGTTTCAAAGGGATAAGTATCTAAGGGATAAGTATCACTGCTCAGACTTTGAATAAAACATTTTTAACAGAAATCTCTATAAAACTAAAGCAAAATGAGTGAAAGAATAACTGTTGAACTGATGACCTATACTTTTATTGATATATTACACCTGACAAATGTTTTCGATGGATCAAAATATTGTCTTTAATGACAATATGTGGCATGAAGAGAGTGTGCAAGCACAATTTATTTCATGTACAATGCTTATAAGATTTATTAGGCCAGCTGTCCTACTTGTCTCAAAGACCATCCAGCATCATAAAGTGATTTAACGCAGACTCTTTCCTTTTCGGTGAGTTCTCAGTGTTCTGACATTTTGAACAGAAGTGTGGAATTTCAAACTGAATTCACATTTTTATATCCAAATTTGAGCACACACACTGGACTTCTCTTCACGTAAACACATTTTTCTGTTTATCAATAATAACAACAATTATGTTGTAACATTAAAAATATAATTTCAATTAAAGAGCATGTGGATACTAGTGGATTAACTCTGATTAACTAACGATGATTTTGGTAATTACCAGTATTGTTTATTTAGGGCAGCTGTGCCATGTACTTTACACTGAGTGGTAGTCTAATAAATTTGTTAAGCATGGCATGCATAATATTATTACATGTTTTTCTAGTATGCCTTTGATATTTTCTACTGCTTATGTGAATTTAGCATTTCTTTTATTTAAAAAAAAAATAAAAACACTCATTTCACTCAATTCAGAAAACAGTTGCCCAATATGCATACATGAATAAAATGATACAATTGATATCAAATAAAATAAACGTGCATAGTTTTTAATTTAAGTATGGACTTTTCTATGAAATGAATGTTTATCAATGTCATTCTTATTATGTATTAGATGGAAAGTGGGAGTGATACAATCACTGTGTGGGTCCAATGCCAGATTTAATAATTTCACATATAGCTCATGTTCTATAATACTTAATATACTGAATGATAATCAGCTGCATTCAGCAAGGAGAAGTACAAAATGTATGCATTAATTCACTGCATTGTGGTGTTAGTTTAGCGGAATTTAACAACTGAGATGAAACAACGAACAAAAAACACAGTCTTAGTTTTGCGTGACTTGATGTTCATATGTTCTAGTCTACAAAGTAGTTAGTCTGCTCTGTCACACTAACAGGGCAATTTATCAGTACATTGGCACATTTGAATAAAGCTGTCAGTATTTGGTGCCACTAAAATATAATATATTGTAATTTTTTGTCTGACCCCTAGTACTGGGTTACATGTTAATAAGTTAAACTCACATGCTGCTCAGACAAACCAAAGAGCTTTAACATTCTCTCCAACTTTTTGTAGCCCTGTACAAAGGCAGAGTCACGTACATTTCTGCTCTCTCAGTCTCGATGGAGACTGCAAAGTTGAAGAAGCTGCTTTTCTTTTCACTGAACAAATCTAATGTTTCTTTAAAACCTGACAGCCATCAATCAAAGCTGGGAGGACTTTTCAAAGTTGCCCTCTTCTTTCGTCCTTTTTCTTCTGCCCTCAGCTCCCTCACAGGAGAGCTCCATCAGCAAAGAGAGAGCTCCTCATTCCCTTTACAGATTATGAGAAATTAGCATTTAAGGCATATTCCCTAATGGAGACTCCAGTGTTTTAAAATAATAGTGTGATCATTCAAAACAAAATTGGGAACCAAGTGTGAGAGGCTCCTGCTGAAATAGTTTTGAAGCTAAATCCATTGCGCAGCTCTGGGACAATGTGCTCAGTGCAGAATCAGACCAGCTTTGATTAGTGACAATGCAAAGTTAATCAGGATGAGAGCGGAGATAACAACAGAGAAAATTCCTCCTATTCAGAAACAGAGGCAACCAGAGGGAGCGCCAAAGCACCTCGGGCTCATGAGGATCCTGCAGCAGTAGTGAGGGCATGACAGCTGTAAGAAACACACACTAAAGCCACACATCAATAGACTTAGAATTTCTTTTATTGTCATTGCACAAAAACACAACAGTGAATTTGGCAACGAAATGTAATTCCTTGGCTACCAGAGTACACTGAACTAAAACTAAAATTAGCGCGGCAGTAAGATATTAATAAATATTGTAAACTATAAAAACTATAACTGTATAAAACTAATGAAACTGTATGTCCGTATACGTATATATATATATATATATATATATATATTAGTGCTGTCAAAAATATTGCGCTATTAACGAGTTAACGCAAATCAATTTTGACAGCGTCAATTTTTTTATCGCGCGAGTAACGTTCTTGTCCTCTGGCGGGCTCCGTACTTTG
>JAQQAE010017411.1:0-11481 GCA_029823295.1 Pseudamia nigra
CATTTAAAATTGGGGGCACAGGTGTAACTCTGCGCCCCCAAGGCCCTCAGTGTCTAAAGTGTAATTAAAATTGAAGGAGTCTATGGCTGTGAAGGGGAGAGTGGAACCACAAAAGCAGCCCCACCCGATGGTGGCAGTTTTTTAAGGGGACCGGGTTTGAGCTACCATATCCCTTACACCTTGCTTCATGTCTTTTCTTATTTACGGTACTCCTTTTCCTGCAATATCTGTCCACTTGAAAATAAAGGCACAAAACTACTTAAACTATTCTGTGATGAACGGCCACAAAGATAAAGCAAGATTTGATGTGATTTAACTAAATGATGCTCAGATTTGTGATATTTCAAAAGAACAGTATTTGTTGAACAGTACTAAAGTGGCTAAGAGTCTAATGTGGGCAGTATTTATCATTTCAGGTAAACACATACATAGAAGACTGCATTGCCCAAAAAGATCCACTGATCAAGATTCTGCGTCTGGTGTGTATGCAGTCCGTGTGTAACAATGGTCTCAAACAGAAGGTGCTTGACTACTACAAGCGGGAAATCCTACAGGTACAGTCACAGACAGATATGCTTTGTTGTTGTTACAGTTGTCACCTTTCAGAGCCCACACATCTTTTTTTTTTAAATTGAAGAATAGTACTGTCTTGTTGAAACTGCCTCGTTTTGAAAGAAGTAACTTGTCTGCTTTCTCTCTTTTTGAAGACCTATGGTTTTGAACACATATTAACACTGAACAACCTTGAAAAGGGTGGTCTTTTGAAGCCACAGACAAGCTCTAGGAACAACTATCCCACCATTAGAAAAACCCTTAAACTGTGGATGGAGGATGCCAATGAACAGGTATGACATCTCTTCTCCAAACAAATATTTTGATCCCTAGAGATAATAATAAATGTGACTGCTTTTGTTTTTCTCCAGAACCCAAATGACATCTCCTATGTGTACAGTGGCTACGCTCCACTCAGCATCCGACTGACTCAGGTCTTGGTAAGGCCGGGCTGGCGTAGCATCGAGGAGGTGCTGAAAATGCTTCCAGGCCCGCACTTTGAGGAGAGACAACAGCTGCCTGCTGGGCTCCATAAGAAACGTAAGGACTGGATCTCAATGGTACTCACTGAACAGGGCAAAATAAACAACCTCCTGCCTGCTACATGTAGATAAGAAACAGGCATTGTTACGGTTACAAATGCTGAACAACAGCAGCTGACAGTTCTACAGAACCATTGTCAGTGTTTGTCCAGGCTTTATGTGTCTGTGTTGAGGCGAAAGAGCAGATAACGGTGCACTTTGTCATGCTGTCCATCAGTTTTCCTCAATCTTTTAATATAAACCTTGGTAGGTGTGAATAATGAATTTAATTATACACTAAGTTTGAAATGTGTTAATGAGAATTACACTGTGGGGTATTAGACACTTGATTTGTCTGTACATGCCTGTCTTACATTGGATTTTCAAAGGTGATAATAGGGAGGGTGGTGATGAAACTAACATTTTTACATAGAGCTGACCCATAAATCGATAATTATTGTTATTCTGATCTATACAGCACTTAACAGATTTATTAAATAATCTGTACAATTTGTCTCAAAGATCATCCAGCATCATGAGGTGATTTAATGCAGACTCATTTTCAGGGTGCTCTCCACATTTTACTATGTTGAACAAAAGTGAGAAATTTCAAACTGAATTCATATATAAATGAATTCAGTTTTGATTCAGCACACAGGACTTCTGTGAGAGTTCAACACTTAACCACAATATTCGACCATTAAAACATGAAATGCAAGTATATAGCATCCTAATTTGTAATTAGGATGCTATAATTTGGCATCCTAATGAAAAATAATGTGCTTTACTATTTTTTTAGGGGTAGGAAACAACAAAAAGGAACAAAAACAGTGGAAGAGAGACAAACCATCAAAATACTTAAAAATGTAGGTCTTTCCTTCAGATATTGCAAAGAAACTCAAGATGTCAGTGAGTACAGTTTGCTTTACCATCAAAAGGCACTCTCATGTTGGATGAAACTCTGGTAGATCCAAAGAGCACGATGGTGGCTTTGGCTTTGGACACCCATAGGAATTAGCTGCATCAACTTTCAAGGCTAGATCAACCTCCATTGTTGCAGAACAGCTTTAAGTTGTTAACTCATGTCTTGTTCCCTGAAAAATGCCTTTTTGTATAATTCTGAAATGGCATAATTTTTCAGTTTTGATTAACCTTAACTTTTTTTAACCTCTGCCAGTTCAGCACTTACTTTGTACCATTTCAAGCTATTCATTGAACTTGAACCTCTTGAATTTCAACAAAAAAACTGAAAAAATTGTGGTGTTCTAAAACTTTCGACCGCTACTGTATGGTGCCCAGCTCTATTTTCATATTTCAAGTAGTGCTTGACTGAAGTACTGCTTTTCCAGTCACTGATCACACATATTTATGATCTGTCATAAGCCCACTCTTTCATTTCCAGCTCTCAGCAAATTAAATTTTACCTTTTGCTCTCACCGTCCAACAGGCCAGCAGGGGGAAAATCGGACCACGCTGGTATTCTTCCTGGGTGGGGTGACGTATGCAGAAATCGCTGCTCTGCGTTTCCTCTCTCAGATGGAAGACAGCGGGATGGAGTATATAATAGCCACCACCAAACTAATAAACGGCACAACATGGATCAAATCTTTGATGGACCGTCCTGAATCCCAAACCCCCTGAGTTACATGCATGTACACCTGGGCACATCAAACACAGCATCGATCAGAAAAGCTCAGCTGTTCATCTTTTATGTCACATAATTCCCGCAGGTGCCTCATTGATGTCTGAGCTGTTGAAACAGCTGAAGAGTCATGAAGGTTTTTCCATTAACTCACATGTAATATCACTGCTATAATAATGTTGTAGGGCTGGGTGATGTGACCAAAATATTAAAATGTCAATTTCTTTCAGTGTGTTATTTAAATTATTTCAGGCAGTTTGTACAGATGTAATAAACACAAAATCAGCATATAGGATGCTGAATTGTTCACTAATATGAGGAGACTGGGATCTGTTTTTGACAAAGTCCTGCTTTATTCCTAAAACCAGATTTTCCATATACATCTTTCTCTTAGAGGGTCACAGAGTTTTTTCAACCACTTTGTTGATGGCAATGACTTTTCTACATGCTAATGTAATAACTTTAAAGGGGCGCATGTCCTTTTTGGGTATGTCCTCATGGATTAATTAATCTGGATGAGTTACAATTTTAATGTTTTTTTTTCTGTCTGTACATGAGCTGAAGTCAAAAATGATTCAAAAGCATATAAGTTATCTAAAGTCAAATGTTTTGTCATTATTTGTCAAAAAAGACTGTTTAAAATTAAATAAAGCACTAACAAGCAATGACTGTAGAAACATTCACAATCAATATATTTCAAATAAGGAACAGGTTGAATTTGGAAAATTATTGATTGATTGAATTAGTTGGCTATTACTCAGCCCTATAATGTCTGGCTCTCTTGTCTATGGATTATATTTGCATTATTACAGAACTTGTTACTCTCATGATACTTTTACTATATATGTATGTATGTATGGTTCTTTTGGGTTGCTTAATTAAAATGTATACATGCACTTTTCTTTACATTTCCTGGGTTATTTTTAAAGCACCGGGTTATGGTCACGCCAATTTCTCCCTGTGTTAGGATAAAACTTTGTAAAGCTGCAGAATATAGTCTTGTATGACTTTCAATGACCACTACTGTGCTTGTTGCTGTTGTTGGATGTCTGTTGGAAAAGCCTGACAGTTGTGATCAGGCAGAAGAGATGAAAAGCAGGGATGGGAGTGTATCCGTCAGCAGGGGCCCGGTTCTCTGAAGGAGCAATTAGCGCAGTAACAGGCC
Organism: Pseudamia nigra; assembly: GCA_029823295.1. NCBI lineage: Eukaryota > Metazoa > Chordata > Actinopteri > Kurtiformes > Apogonidae > Pseudamia > Pseudamia nigra. The sequence continues at coordinate 3,881 of JAQQAE010017411.1, forward strand.
TCCTGATCAGCCGATAATGGCCCTGTGCTGTCTGGAGAGCTCGGCCCACGGCAGCCCATGATTTGACAGTGTAGGACACTGATTGAATTAGGAGGCCATTTGCTCCATGTTCCGGTAGAGGATAACCGCGGCAGGAGGGTGTTTGATCTCTTTCAGTCAATACTTTTTCTGTGCTGTACAGTATGAACATATGGAGACCTGCTGACAGCACTCAGATATTTTGGTGAATTCTAAGGGTAAATTTAGGTTCATTTTTATGTAGATGGGCTTGCAATCTCAATAATGTTCACATTAGAGCAGTAACAAAACCCATATCTAAATATTACTTGGACAATGTCTGTTGTTTTGTTACTTTTAGGATCAGGTGCGTTGAAGATCTGAACCCTCCCTTTATATCAGTCACACAAGTGTTGGATCCTTGTGATCAGTTGTTTCTTTTGGCTCCTCCTCTATCATAAAGGACTGAAACGCTCAAAGCTGCGCTCACCGACATAAGGGGTGGAAGCACAGGAGTCTACTATCTGAACAGCTCCTGTCCTGCTTCAACAAAACCAAGGTACAATTAAAACTTTGTTTTTGCCAAGAGCTTGTATATGATATGGATGTGTTAGTTTCCTTGAGTTAAAATGTTTTACTTCAAGATGCTCATAAAAATCTGCTTTTTGTATGGTATATGTAGGGGCTTGGCTGTAACTTCTAAAGCGTAATCTGCTTTCAAAACATAGTTGAATGTACTTTGTCTTTTTGAGGTTCTGAATGTCTTACTAAACCCCACTAAAAATTTAGTAAGTAAAGATATGTTGTCTGTATTGTTGACAGATGTGAACAAGCGAAGCAAATCGATAATGAACCCACTTAGTGCAATTTACAAATAAATTATTAACAATGCTGCCTCTGCAAGCCTCCACAAGACTAGAAAGGCATCATTTTGCACTTGTAATCTCAAACAAATTGATCAGAAACTAAAAATAAATGCTCAAATTGTAGAAATGTGTGTTGTGAGATGATTTGTGAGATAAGCTGTTTGAATTCTGCATGAGTGACAAACTGTATATGTAACATTATGTACTACTGTGATCCATGAGTGTTTTTAATTTTTTTAAATGATTTTTAAAGTATTAATAGCCACCAACACTGCTGATCATTACTACAATTAGTCTTTTGTTCACAAACCTCACCATTTTCCACTTCACTTATTTTGCCTGTTGTGTACTATTGCACTCTTTTATGAAAGCTGACAGAAATGTGTTGTTACAGAATGGGACGAGGTGGGAACATGGGACAGCTGACCCATCATGGTCGCAGACGGAAGGCACCAGAGTTCACTTTCATCGTGGAGCCCTTGTTTATCCGTTTTCTTCGGACATTTAGGGAAATTCTAAAATTTGTTCTTTTCAGCTACACCATATTGTTTGGTGCCCTGCTTCTTGCCCAATGGACAACTTATTTTATGGTGGGAAAGAAGTGAGACCAACTGATGAAGATGGTGTCTGATTTTGAGCTTAACAGTGAAGTGAATGTTGCAGACCCTCCTGGGATTTGTGATTTTTGCTGCACTTGCTATCTAATATCTTCATGCAATAACTGCAGAGCGGTTTGATCATGTTCTCCCATTTTATTTACATGCTTAGTGCAGTTGCAGCTTCTGTGCAGTTTTTGGAACATTTTAACCAGGGTGCAATCAGAACAAGAAACCTTATAGCCCTTTTAAGAAAGCCAACCTGTTGCATCATGTTTTTGTCACAGTGTATTTGAATGTATAATTTGGAAACTGTTATATCTTCTTAAGTACAAAATGACTATTACATATATAAAACATGTTGCTGTGGAGATCTTGTATTTGAAATCCGTGTATTCATTTAAAAGGGTATAACACTTCTCTATTGTTCAAAATATTTGTGATAGACATAAAAGCAACATACCGTATCTGAAACACCCCTCCCTGAATCACCACCCTACCGTGGTGGAGGGGTTTGCGTGCCTGAATAATCCGAAGAGCCATGTTGTCAGGGGTAATTTGCCACTGGTAGTGTCTCCCAAGGCAAATTGGTCCGAGGTGACAGGCCAGACTAAGAGTGATTCAGAAGACCCTTATGACTATGTCTCACTGTGGGCCCACCTCCTCCAGGACGGGTCATAAGGGTCCGGTGTTGTGTGCTTTGGGTAGCAGTTGAAGGCAGAGGCCTGGGTGGTCCAATCCCTGGTTGTCAAAAGTAGCTCCAACTGTGAGGAGGTCCTGGGGCAGACCAGGACACGCTGCAGGGAGGATGTCTCTTGGCTGGCCTGGGAATGCCAGGGGGACCCCCAGAGGAGCTAGAGGAGGTGGCTGGGGAGAGGGAAGTCTGGGCTTCTCTGCTTAGGCTGATGCCCCCGCAACCCTGACCAAGCGGAAGATGATGGCTGGATGGACATATTCAAAACAAATAAGGCATAATTGTGCCAATTATTGGTTTGTGACTTATTCTTTAGCTAGACCTTTTTCACTGCAGATGTTTTGACCTTGTTTTAAATTGTGATCTGTATCTGTATGCATTACATCATACATGTAAAGAGGGCATTTATAGTACAAAGCGGAAATGCAAATGCATCTCAATCTGAATAATGTTTCTAGATGCCAATACATTTTAATAGCAGGTGTAAATGGAGACAACAAATTTGACTTGTCTCTCTAGGAAAGATTCAGGTGATCTTAATAACAATTACTTCCACATCAGTGATGCAGAAAGCCATACCAAAAGGTCATAACAAACACACCCAAAACCCTAGCAGTGACATACTGAAATGGGATGCAGCCATGGAAACTTTAAGAAAATCACATCTGTGCATTTTCTGCCAAAAAGAATTAACAATGTATGCTGTAGAAAAAAAGTCCATTTACAGCAGCAGGTGTATGCGACTCTAGCTGCAAGTGCCAGTTCTGCTGCTGGGTCAACTTATGACTGTTGTCTGACACAGGAATTTGGTAGTGATGCAACGTGTACATGCACACATTTAAAACATGTCAACAAAACCATTTCAAAAAAAGAATTATAATCTGAGCGATGTTAATATAAACTACAACGGCCCCTTTCTCTGGGTGAGTTCGATTTAGTTAATAGTACAATCTACATGGGCGGAGTTGGAAAATCAAAATGTTTCCAAAAAGTTCTGAGTACTTTTCATTAAAATTAAAATGCCGTGGAAAGTAATTAATTATATTGTCTGCAGAAAATTGGAGGTGATACACGGTGGTAACAGTTTAAGTGTCAGATAGTTATAATTTATTCATAGAGTACACTGTTGATTTGACGCCTGCTGAACGCCGCCCGCGTTGCGCCATTTTGAAAGTGGAATTCAGGGAGAGGCGGAGGCGAGGGAAATCTCAAAGTGAAGTACAAAGTCTAAAAACCTGTAGTGCAGATTGTAGTCTGCTTTCTTTAGTTAAAAACTCCTTCGTGCCATCTATGTCCACTGGGCCGAGGATTTGAGCGGTCCACCAGCTGAGCAGCAGCTCGCCCTGCTTCATTCCTGCCCTGCTCCTCGGTCAGAACCACCCAGCAGAGCCGGGTCAGCACTGCCCCAGACCAGGGCCAAGCCCGCTGCAGAGACCTGTCTGTCTGACCCTCACCATGGCAGGTAAACCTACTACCTAAGTCGAAACTGTCACTGTGCTTAGTTATCAATGAAAACCGTTTTCCTCGTTTAGCACAAACGGTGCCTGTCTTCTCTGTGGTTCAACTGCACAGGCTAGCTAGCAGGCTAGGATACTTCCTAAGAGATGCTAGTGTGTGACACTTCCATTGTTAAAGTAAACATTTTCCGCAGTGAGCGTCTCAACAAGCATATTCCGTGGCTCCTAGTTGTGAATTTACTACACTAATGAACATATGCAACTGATATAAAGTCACGCGTGTCCATACTCTTTATTACTGATTTGAGCAAAGTTAGCTCCAGGCTAACGCGTGTAAAGTTGTATCTGAGGGTTGTGTGTTAAAAGTGTGTTTGTGCTTCATCGAGGTGCTGGTGGTGGGAACACTGATGTGCAGTGGTGCTTTTCCCAAGTCAAAGGAGCGACAGACGATGATGTTGCTGAAGGTAAGGGTATGCTTTGGTTTCAAAACAACTACCAGCGTTGACTGTCTGATGGACATCCTGTATATGAGTTAGCATAGTTGCAGCCTCAAAGTATTATACATATCATGCAGATTTTACATTGAAAGTGGACATCTGAGGTGCTGTATCTTAATATTTAATTACTGTAGACTGTTGTTTCACGTAACAAGCAGTGAGGTATGTGATAATTGGAGCAAACTATTCAAAACTTGTTGAGTATGCGGATTGTTTGCATTCTTCGTAGTGAAAATGGAGTTGAGAACCGCACAGTACCTGAAAGTCTAATGTGTAAGGACCTGTAGTAGTAACATTTACATTGAGATAAGCCTCTGCAATTTGTTCATAATATCATGTTGTTATTATTGTTGACAATATTGCGATTTGAGTGTGTTTGCTTATGAAGTAAGACACACATTGTTTTGAAAAGTTTATTTTTTGCATTCAAACATTAATCACAATGTAGGACCACTAGTGCAGCATATTTTACACAATCCCTCTCTGCTCAGTGTCACTGATTCTAGAACATCGCTATTCACATAATCGACTCTTTGCTATAAATTGCAGCCTTTTACAATTATACATTTATATTAACAAAAATAAAAGTCAGCTAATTTGTGTAATCTGCATAGGTTTATGCAGATTTTATCTTAACACCAAAACAAAGTCTTGGCTGATATGTGTAACCTACCTTTTTGTCTGTTATTCAGTTAGTAAATACAGCGATACATATGGCTCAAACATGTCTGTTTACAGTACATGTTGGTCTTGTTTGTGTGTGATGGACCTCATAGTTGTTTACTGTAATCTTTGCTTTAGAGCAGGTATTAATGTGAGCCTCTCCTTGTGTCAATACAAAGCAGTGCATAGGCCCAAGACTCACCACTACAATGTTGTTTTAGTTCTATTTGACGCATGCAGGATTTCTTTCTGCTGTTTGTGTTTTTATTTATTTATTTTTTCAATTAGAGCTGTGTGGAGGCAGATCCTGACAGGCATTTTGTGTGTAACAAAGCAGTTGTCTATATTTATGGTAGAATGAGCTTTGAATTGGGTCAGTCAGTGAAATGGGAGTAATTGTTTTATCGCAGGGTTTGATGATAATGCTGGTCATTGATAAGGGATAATACTGAGGTTATTTCAACCATCCTCCTCTACGCCAGTCTACTAACTACAGACTTTCAGTTCTGGTGTGTTGTATAACTACACGCATGTCATTACTCTGTTGTGTTTTCATCACCGTGGACATGATTGTCATTTCCCACATGCTCATAAAGTGTAAGCTATTGTGTAGTATTTAAAAAGTGGCAGGAAAACTTGTGTGCATATTTTGATGTTTTTAATTTACACAGTGTGGTGTTTGTAACTTAGGAAAATAAGAGTCTGAAAAAGGGAACACCAAACGATATTTCTTGCAGATAATCTAACAGCTAGGCCTTTTTCACAGCTGATATTATATCTACTGTTGAATTCAACCACTCTGGGGAACTTCTGGCCACTGGGGACAAAGGGGGTCGTGTTGTCATCTTTCAGCAGGAGCCAGAGGTAAGCCTGTGTGGTTCAGTTAGTCAGGAATAAGTGAGTGGAAGCTAAGTCTGTAGTAGATTAATTGTTTAATTGTCAACTATTTGATTATTATCAATAATTATGTTCGAGTAATTCTTCAGGGGAAAAAAACTTTTTTTTTTTTTAAAGTCTGATTTCAGCTCATAAAATTTCAGTATATTCTGATTTATTTCTTCTTGACTGACCACAATCTGAATTTATTTGTATTGTGGACTGAACATCTAAGGCTGGCCGCACATAGAGAAACGCGACTGATCCCAACTCAACTCTGAGTTCACTCGCCTTGTACATGATTGAACGAACCTTGCACATAGCTGTGGCTTGACACCACAACTTGCGCCTGGGAACTGGCGCCATCTATTGACAGTAAACCTTGATTGCGTTGTGACACATGTTCACCAATGATAAAAGTCACCAAGTCAGAGTTGTGACCGCTTCACATCGCCGAAATTGAGTCCTGACGATTCAACATGTTGAATTGGCACGATTTCTGTCGGGACAACATTAAGACCCACTGCACGTCAAGCAGATTTCCAGTTGAGTTGAGACGAGGTGAGTCATGTTTCTCTATGTGTGGCTGGCTTAAGAATGTCATCTTTGGGTTGGTGAAATACTGATCTAACTGGCTGAATCATGTCATCCCCTGTGGGGTGAATTCAGCCTTCTGCCATAAGGGTGCAGATACAGTGGATATAAAAAGTCTACATGCCCCTGTTCAAATTCCAGGTTTTTATGATGTAAAAAATTGACACCAAGAGAAATGATTTCACAACTTTTTCCACCTTTTAATATGACCTATAACATGTGCAACACAATTGAAAAACAAACTGAAATCTTTCAGGGAGGTGAAGTAAAAATAAACAACTGAGATAATGAGGTTGCACAAGTGTGCACGCCCTCTTATAACTGGGGATGTGACTGTGTTCAGATTAAACCAGTTACATTCAAACTCATGTTAAATTGGAGTGAGCACATACCTGTAACCATTTAAAGTGCCTTTAATTAACCCCAAATAACATTCAGCTGTTGTAGTAGGCTTTTCCTGACATTTTTGTAGACACATCTTCCAGCACAAGCCATGGTCTGCAGAGAGCTTCCAAAACATTAAACTGATGTCATTGTTCAAAGATATCAGTCAGGTGAAGGGTACAAAAGGATTTCCAAGGAATTAAATATACCATGAAACACAGTGGAGACAGTCATCATTAAGTGGAGAAAATATAGCACAACGGTGACATCACCACGAACAGGATGTCCGTCCAAAATTGATAAGATGAGAAGAAGACTGGTCAGGGAGGCTGCCAAGAGGCCGACGGCAACATTGAAAGAGCTGCAGAAATTTCTGGCAAGTACTGTCTGTGTAGTACATGTGACAACAATCTCTTGTCTTCTTCATATGTCTGGGCTATGGGGTAGGGTGGCAAGATGGGAGCCTTATCATGCAAAGAAAAACATCCAAGCCCGGCTTCATTTTGAAAAAAGATATTTGAAATCTCCCAAACGGATGTGGGAAAATGTGTCATGGTCCGATGAAACCAAGGTTAAACTTTTTGGCCATAATTCCAAAAGGTATATTTGGTGCAAAAACAACACTGCTCATTACCAGAAGAACACCAAAACTGCAGTGAAGCATGGTGGTGGCAGCATCATGTTTTGGGGATGTTTTTCTTCAGCTGGAACTGGGGCCTTTAGTCAGGGTGAGGGAATTATGAACAGTTCCAAATACCAGTCAGTGTTGGCACAAAACTTCCGGGCTTCTGTTAGAAAGCTGAAGATGAAGAGGAACTTCATCTTTCAGAAGGACAATTACCCAAAGCACACATCCAAATCAACAAAAGAATGGCTTCACCAGAATAAGATTGAGGTTTTGAATGGCCCAGCCAGAGTCCAGACCTGAATCCGATCAAACATCTGTGGGGTGATCTGAAGAGGGCTGTGCACAGGAG
>JAQQAE010017412.1:0-11481 GCA_029823295.1 Pseudamia nigra
CCGGGGGGGGGTTGGGGGGGGGGGGGGGGGCCACTATGAACACTACACGGGGGTAAATGTTTATATACTGTAGATTTAGATCATCCAAACATTCATAATTAAGGGCACAGGAGCTTTGATTGGTCTCACTGTTTCATTCCATCATCCTCAGCTCTACTCCTTTTCATATAATTAACATAACTTCCTTTTCATAGAACAATAATGAATAAATGAATTGATTTTGTACAGCGAGGTACCACTGTGTTTAAATTGCGGGATCCCAAAAACATATATTGATGTAACTTTAGCTGAAATCAACTACAAATAAGGCAACAATAGAGGAAACTCCACCATAAGTCATAACTCTTGAAATAAAATTTTCCGATGACAGTATAATTGTTGTCAATAAATATTCATGATTGATTTTTCAAAATAGAGCCTTCTTGAAAATTTGGGCCAACATTTTCTGACGTTTTAAGGTCCTATGTGTGATCTATATGGTTATTCATGACTCATAACCACAACCTCGGCTGTGGTTGAGGTTAAACAGTGTCACGTTAATAACAATAGGCAAATGCATTTTGTCTGCAAACTAGCATTCAGCAGTAGTTCACATGTGACCCTTGACCCCTGATTGGAGCTCCAGAACATTTGTCTACATGTGGCACTTTGGGCCACCGCTGAAATCACAAACTACTGGCCTCAAAATGACAATTCTGAAACCAACGGGTAATTCTGCACTTCCTCTGTCCACTAATGATGTTTACAGACCGGTTACCGTGACGCCTTGTGCTCCACACAGTCACTTCTGCCTCAAAAATACAAAAGAACAAACTGGTTTGAAAACCTGCACATTGTGACACGGTTTTGTCTTAGTTCTCGGTTCCTCTCACTTTGTGTTTGAAATGTGCCCAGTCAAGCCCCTTTATGCCCAAACATTTGAATTTGGGAACCTACAACGCAGATATTACATAGAATATCTTCCTCCACTAACAAGTGCATGCTGTAGGGATGACTAGCAGCACCTCAGATTTGTCTCGGCATCAGTATTTGAACGTAGAAGTCAGTCTCTTTCCGCTTATTTGTACAGAATTACAGCCACTTTTACCTCACATTTCTCTCTGTGCAGCACATACAAAGCTTACATGACCTTTTATCAAGTGCAGGAATAATGCAGTATGTTGGTGTTGAGTGAAATTATGCTTTCCTTGATGGTTAGCGAGTCTGTCCACTTCCATATCTTTCACCTCAGGGGAGCCGAGCTCTGGAGGTCTGCAGCGTCCCTATTACATCATAAAAAGCACTCATTATTAACAGCTTTAGAATAACATTCAAGGGCAAACGACTCTGAAATGGGAAACTTGATGTTTTTCTCTCCCTCCTTCCTCGCCACACCACATATTTGATTTAGCTACCTCTCAATAGTAATTCACTTTGATATGGTTTTCCACATAAACAAAGCTATGTGGCTGGAAGCAAAGCGCTGGCCGATGGAGTGTGTCAGCCATAAGAATCCATATCACCACAGCCACAGAGCACTGTCTGCACACAAATGGAAGCGGTGTCATCAGCATTAAGGGAAGGGGAATGCCCATTCTGAGTGCTCCGTGTGTGTGTGTGTGTGTGTGAATGCAACGGGGGGATGATTGTCTGTGTTTATTGAACTGTGTGTTTGTGTGTGCTTTCATGCTGACTGGTCCCATGATAGCTGGGCTGTGTGGTGTGGACTGGTGCTCAAAGCGCACTCCACTAGATGGGCGACAGTGTGTGATGCTAGCATTTCACCTTTAGGCAGCTGCTCTGTGTGTGTGTGTGTGTGTGTGTGTGTGTGTGTGTTCATGTAGACAGGCTGAAGAGAGAAATAACCGTGGTTTTGTTAAAATGCACACCAGTCGTACTACAGTTAAAGCAAAGCACTGGGTATAATTTTCAGGAATAAGAACAAGGTAAATAAAAAAGGTGTGACATGAGAAAATAAATGATAATAGAATCAGGACAATTAACAAAAATGAGCAAAGAATGAGAAAAAGCTTTATTGAACAAAATAATAAAGAAAATGCAGGGAAATTAACAAAATCATCCAGGAAAGAAACAGACATTGAACAGACGTGAAAAAAATTAATGCAAATTTCAAGAAAAAAAAGAAAACACAAAAATGAACAAAATAAGATCCAACAAATCAATACCACTAACAAAAATGAACAAACATGAAGACGAAAAAAAACAAAACTGAACAAAATGATCAATCAAATGAACAACACCCCCAAAAAATGATGAAAAAATGTAATCAAGGAAATAAAATTAACAAAGTAAGTAGCAAAAATAAGAAAAGAAAGAAGAAACCAAGCAAGAAAGATAGCAAATTAATGAAACAAAACAGAATAATGAGGATAATAAAAAACAAAATGAGCAAAAAATTAACAAAAATTAACAAAATCAGGGAACTAAAAATAATCATCCAGAAACAAAACAGAAAGGAAAAACTTAAATAAAAAAAGAACAAAAATTAACAAAGATAAATCAAAATTAATAAGAAAAAATGAAAAAAGTAATAACAATCTAATCCAGAAACTGAACAAGAATGAATAAAATAGGCAAAAAATAGGAAATTATAACAAAATAGGAAATGATAATATTAATAATAATAATATTAACAAAACAATAAAGAAAATGACCAAATAAAAAAATGAACAGAAATCTTAAAAAAATGAAAAAATAAGACCAATGACAAAAATGAACAAATGAATCCAGAAAATAAATAAAAACGAACAAAATATAAAATAAAATGCACAAAAATGAGCGAAATCATCAAGAACAAACAGAAATGTAATAAAAATGAACAAGGAAGACAAGAAAATAAATAAAAATCAACTAAATAAAATTCAAAAAGAGTAAAAAAAAACAATACAATTAAGAGACATGAGGAATGAGAAATAATTCTGAATGTTGTGAGAAAAACAAAGCAAAACAATCAACAAAATGAATAAAAAAATAAACAAAATAAGTAACAAAATGTGTAAAAATGAGCAAAATCATCAAGAAAAGGAACAGAAAATAAATAAAACTGAAGAAAACAATCAAGAAAATGACAAAAGAAAAAATGAGCAGAAATGTTCGAACATTTTAATGACAAACAACAACAATGATCAACAAATGAATAAAAAAACATGTGCAAAATGAGACAAGAAACACTCGATTAGCAGAAATGAACGAGCAAAAAATAATCCAGACAATAATAAGGAAAACAGAGCAAATAATCAAGAAAATACACAAAAATCATCAAAATACACAATGAAGTGTGCAAAAATTTGCTAATCAAAAGAAGAAATAGAAATACTACAAAAATGAGCAAAAAGGCAGGAAAAGAGGAAAAAAATAATTAAGAATATGAACATATCAAGAATGAATTAACAAAATTGTAAAAAAAAAACCTTACATTTTCAAGACGAATATGAAAAATGAGCAAATGAAGTAAGAAAATAAATTTTAAAAATCAACAAAGTAAGATGCAAAATGTGTATAGAGTAAACACAACAGAGCAAAACAATCAAGAAAATGAACAAAACACACAACAAAATGTGCACAAATGAGAAAATCCTCAAGAAAAGAAACAGCAATGTAAGAGAAATGAACAAAGATGGTCAACGGAATAAAGAAAATAAATAAAAAATAAGCATGATATGCAATGAATCACAGACTGCTCAAGAAAATGAGTAGATATTAAGAAAAAAAATGTGACAGCATCATGGATGTACGATGCAGTGTTCAACGTGTGTGGTTAAAGGACAGGTGAGGTTAACCTGTCTTCACAGTTTGACTTAAAGTCGTGAGTGTGAAACAACCCACTAACACGTTTATAAAAGTCGGAATTTCTGCACATATCGCACGGCATTATGCTAATTCCCTCGGAAAACAAGCAAACTAAAAAAAGGATAAAGGTGACACTAAGGTGAAGCACATATTGGTGTAGGTCAAGGGTGGGCAAATCCAGGCCTCAAGAGCCGGTGTCCAACTGCCTCTGCCCCGCCCAAAACAGGATGTGACCATATTTGGACGAACGGCAGTGGGGCTTATGAAGCGTTCGTGCCAGGGGACTCATGGGAAGCTAATATTAGCCACTAGCTTACTGATGCGGTTAAACTTGACCACGCAGTGTCAAACAAAGTCATATTACGGTGTTGTTAGTGTAAACACTTACCCACAGCTGCAGTCGAGTGTGGACAGGCGGAAGCGGAGTTTCAAGGTCCTGGACGTCACACTGGGTGACAAAAATGCATCAGCGTCGTGTGTATGTGTGTGACCTATGATTATCACCATGGATACTGTCAAGGTGATGCTGTTGTTTACATGCTTGCAAACACTTTTTTAATTGTTTGTGTTTACACACAATTTTGATGAGGGAAGTCTGCAGAGGTCTCCGCCGGATACTGCTCCAAAAACAGCGCCAAAATGTCTGCACACTTCATTCGACATGACTCCCAATCGATGTTTTGTCATCTTATATTTATTTTATATCCGGACACACCACTGAGGAGCAACTCCACTTCTTTATCGGTCCACACAAACGAACTTCTCACCACGTTTGTTATGTTTCACTGTATTTCAGGTTGTTTTTTCAGGATTCTGATTGGCTAGCATGGTTTTATGCTTCTCGTTTCGCTGACCCCTACACATTTGGAGGGGTCACGATAACGCCCTCCGAGGTATTTATGCGGGTTAGTGTGCATGTAAGCTTTTCTGAAAATTATCTCGTGGGTACGATGTTCTAATTGAAAACGGAGGAGGGGAAATATCCATTTTTATCAACACGCTCCAGGTGTGGACATGGCCTTGAGTCGCCTGCTAAAGAAGTGGGAGGATTTTTCTGAAGTTCACGCCCACACCTCAGCTTAACCACATTCTGCTCAGGTTGTTTCTGCTTCTACGTGTCGCCAGGTGAGTCACCTGAAGCCATAGCTTCAGACGGTCAGCAGGCGTCTCCCCTGACGTCCCCTACACTACTCATCCTTCCCAGGTTGACAAAGGGAGATCAGACATGCACGGCCTCCAGCTGGAAGGTATGGAGAATTCTTGCCATTTTGGCTTTTGGTTCCTTTTACTTGTCTCTTCACCGTGAGGGTGTTTCTCAGGGGTATTTGCTGTATAACTGTTTTAATGTTTGTATTTTGTGTATGCTTCTGTAGGCCCAGCCCCGAACAATTCACCCTGCAGCATGTGATGTGGCGCCAGAAGGGAGTGATGGACCTGGGACAATGAGCATTAGGACAATTATTTGAGATAAAAGAAATAACAGATAAATAAATAAGCAAAAAAAGAGGGGGAATGCCTGTTTTACTATTATGTGTTTAATGGTTTGGACGCTGTTTAACTGGTCTCTCTTTTTTTTTCCCTGTGTGTTTTATTGCAGTGTCGGCTGCTTTTTTTTTTCTTCTTTTTCTTTTTTGTCAGGGCATTTGCAAATTGTAATTGGAAATTGTAATTTCCCTTTGTTCCGCTCTGTTTGGTTCCTTTCTATGAATAGCTGCACAGTATTGGATTTTTTTTTTACATGTGATTCGTTTTCCAGGTTGATGTTTCTTCTTTTTTTTCTTTTTGTAGATAAAGACCAGTGAGATGCCGAGTGGAGAGCTGTCTCAGCCAGGGCCTCAACTGGAGACTCGATTCCCCTTCCCTCTGCGTGCACGCTGTGATTGTGGCGATTAACTATCCTGGAATTTATTGACAGTACCTCTAAGTTTTTTTTGCACTTTTTACCTCAGTTGGGATTTGAGTCGGTTGGAATTGTTTGAGGTTTCTTATGAGTGAGTGTGGGTGTCACTGGTCCCAAGACGATCCCATTCCATTCATTTCTCCCTCCCAAGTACGAACAGCTAAAAAGCTTTGATAACTACCTCTGCATTGAGTCCCAGGGTTCACAGGTCACTTTAACATGAACATGAGGCTCAGAATAGATTTTCAATATAAGAATGTTGGGTTATCAATATATAGATGAAAAACCTGGACCACCTATTACCACCAATTTAGTGACTGTTTTCTTATTTTTGTCATCTTGTTGGGTATTTTGGTCAGTTTTGTCCATTTTGGCAATTATTTTGTTTGTTTTTGTCAGTCTTGATATTTTTTTAATATTTGGTTGATCTTTGGTTGGTTCATTTTGTGGATTACTTTAGTCTGCATTTCTTCATTAGTACGACATCATTTATTGACCCTGTTGTTTTTGCTCTGACAGCTTGACACATGCTGTGTCCCAGTTCAGGGGCTGCAGCTGACGTCGGCCGTTGAAGTCATAGCCGAGCGTGAAGGCTGTCCCGTTTCAACGCCTCCTACATACGACCAAAATATGCAGCCTTCATTGGGCAGAAAACGTAGGCTAGAACCGATGTATTCTATGCAGCCCACTGTATCCCACAATGCACTGCGCGCATCACAGATGGAAACACTGCTGAATCAGGGAGCTATGAGGAATGCGCAATTAAAAAAGAGAGCATTTCCAATTCACGGATTACATTAAAAAGCAAAATAGCCACAAACGTGAGTGAAAAATCCTCCATCTCAAAGCAGCAGCTGGTCGGCGACAGGTGCCTACGTCATTACGGAATTGATTAAGAACTGATTTATGCAAATTGACCAGCCTCCGTGGGCTAGACCATCACATTTAATGACCGTTAGGTGTAGCCTTCACAGACCACGAAGACTGCAGCCGACGTGGGCTGCATCCCTTGAATTGGGACACACCTACAGACACGTGTCCATCCTTCTATCGTCCACTTTGACTGAGTCCATGTGAGCCTTAGTTCCCTGTTCTTAGCTGACAGGAGTGTCACCACGTGTGATCTTCTGCTTCACGGTGTAACGTCCCACCACAGATGCTCCGTCGTAACCAGTGGTCACTTGAGTTACCGTTGTCTTTCCATCATCAACCAGGCTGACCATTCTCCTCTGACCTCTGGTATCAACCTCTGTTTTTTTGTGCTTTTAATTTATCAGATTGTTATTCACTTTTAATCACTATATTATTTCCTTCCTTTTTTTAATTTTAGTGCTTTTTTTGTACTGTTTCTCTCTCTAAGCAGTGTGTTTTCCCTGTCGTGACAGTTATTGAATCTGTTCAGTGGAATCAAACCAGACATGTGATGGCATCACCTGCATCATGTTTTTACCATTTTTAGACAGTAACTGAGACATTTATTATTTATGAGTAAAAATATACATAATCTGAGTATATTATATGTATGTTGTAACTGCAGTCACAGACAGAACACAAAAAATCAAAAAGTGATTTAAAAAATTAAGATGATACACAAAGCTAAAAATACTGTATATATCAAGAAAACGTTGCAAAAATTGTCCTTGGGATCTAAACTGAAAAATGGAAATATCCACATAGCATCATGTTAACAGCACACGTCAATCAGTTTCACCTGCGTTGGTGCAAATGAAGTTGTCAACAAGTGAATTAAGCCACGTTCACACTGCAGCTCTTCATGCTCAATTCAGAATTTTTGCTGAAATCTGATTTGTGTGTGTGTGTGTGTGTGTGTGTGTGTGGTTGTTCACATTAAATTTTACATGCGACATCCATCAGACCTCAGTGTGAACAGTCTGACACTGAAATGACCCCCATGTGCAGATGTGATGCCACAAGCATCGCAGTCCTTACCAGTTGGTGGTGGTGATGCCCCCATAAGTTGTTTGCCAACCACCATAAAACACTAAAGAAGAAGCAGCACACCTTATTTATGGACGTTAATATGGTCAATCAGTGTGTGTGTGGATCAATTTTGAAGTTGTTGTGCAGTCGGAGTCGACAAAAATTTTGACCAAGTGATTCTGAGTCCAGTGTTTACATCTGATTTTGCCGCGGCCAACCTCCTCCAGCACAGAAGTCATGAAATGCGACATGACCATTCAAACTGAGGGTGTTTTGAAAAACATTGTATACATATCTGATTTAGGACCACATACGAAAGCAGCCTGGGTCTGGTTTGAAAAAAAAAAAAAAAAGATATGGGCCACATATAGCGAAAAAAATTGGATTTTGTCTGCAGTGTGAAAGTAGCCTTTGAGACCAAATCAAGGTAACCCCATTAGAAGGAATGGTGGCACATGTGGTGTCATGGGTAGCCGCTCTCTTCATATTCTGGTGAGTTCATCCTTCACTAGTTTTGTGCTCGGACAGTGTACTTTTGATACTTCAAGATTCAAGATGTTTATTGTCATATGTCCGTCACACTGTACAATGGAATTCTTAATTTGCACGTGCCCCTAAATGCACGCAGACTACGGAAAAAAAAAAGAAATATAGAAATATGTACTGTACTAAATACTTCTGGTAGCATGAGGCGATACCTGCAGCCCAGTCAGGCTTGTCACATGCGTGTCTGTTTCGTCTGATTGGATGACGTGGCTCCGCCTCCTTCTTTGTGAGTGGAGCTCACGTTAACCACACCTGGGTTTGTTCTGTTGGACACTAGTTTAGTAAACGTGTGTGATGATGAGCTTCATGAGATTTGAATTGTTTAAAACTGACATGGAGAAACATTTTGTTCTGGCTTGGTTCTGACCGGGGCTGTTCAGTGAGGCTGATGCGGAAGTAACTTTAAGTTGTAATACCACCGCAGGCCACTAGGGAACCGTTCATTCAGCTCCAACAAGCCCTGATGAGTTACACTGGACTTCTCTCTGAAAGTACTAACTCAATAAATTTTTGCCACAAATCATCATGGTCTCATATGTTTTATTTGGACCCTGTAATAAGTGATATGGTGGTTCATCTTTAACTTTTTGCTCCATTATTAAAATATTACAGCACATAATCCAACAATCACTGCCGTGCTGGGACTTGATTGACATGTCGCTATGGTAACTCGAGTGGCCAGTGAAGTCGGACCTTCGTATCGTCTATTTATTCACAGTTTTACCTGTAGTTGGAGGTAAGTGTTTACACAAACATCATAATATGACTTTGTTTGACACTGTATGGTGAAGTTTTACCACATCAGGAAGCTAGAAGCGAGTATTAACGTCCCGTGTGTCCCCTGGCATGCTATGGTCCACAAGTACTGCCGCTGTTCATCCAAATTTGGTTGCATCCTTTTCATTTTTGGTTTCAAGATATCATCAGGGAAGTGACAACCCAATTTGCCTCAAAACAGCCATTTGGAAACCAATGGGTGATGTCATGGTCACTTTGTCCACTAACATATACAGTCCATGCTTTTATTTCCATGAGGTTAAATTAATATTTGTACTTCAGTTTAAATATGAAACCTTTGAATTCTCTGTGTCGCCATTGCTGCGTGTATCTGTTTGGAGTTTGTGTGACTGTGCTTGCGTGTAAACACCCGACCAGCTCTGCCTCTGATTGGTTTACCATAGAAGATGCTGTTCCTTAGCCAGTTATCATCACTTCTACAGTTGGATTAGGGTAAGTCGTAATTATGAGATAGACCTCACAGGACCCTACATGTTGGCACAGAACGTGACTTGTGTTCTATACTAGCCCTGGGTGATGTGTTTATCCCTAACCTAACCGAGGAGTGTGAGTTTGCGAACTCACCCCAACACATCTGCTGAGGCAAATACAGCACCTGCAGCGTTCATCTGTCCGTCAGTCAGCATACTTGGTTGCGGTTGAAATGGCCAACCCTCTCTTGGGTAGCTGGCTGTCCAAAGTTTGTTAAGGTGAATATATACGAATGTGCAAAAGGTGATGGCGTGCTCCTAAACGTTCGGTTCTCAGCCTGTGGTTTGATGTCGTCCGTTATCTCAGCTCTGTTTCCTCATGAGGCGTTCTCTCAATCTCTGGATTCCAATTGCGATCCTCTGAATCTTTTTCCGGCATCTCAATTCTCAACTGTCCTCTCGCAGCTGCGTCACGTCATCTGCTTATCACCTCCTGACCCTCCAGCTGCTTCCAGTGGGGGCTAACGGGAGAGGGCTCACAAACCATGCCTACTTCCTCCGAAATGTATCAGTCAGTAACTCCCCAGCTGAAACCACACCTCCTGGGACCGGAGCGTAACAATCTGTTACAGACACCGAGTCCAAATAAAAGCCTGCCATCATAGAATTCAACATACATTATAATTAGACACTTGTAATATCACCATATATATACATATATTTCAACCACACATTATGTGACCCCCTCAGAATGAATCTACGACTCTCATAAGGGTTGCAAACCAACAGTTGAGACCCATTGCCCTATAACAGGAGCAGCCTTTAACGGCTGAACACAGGAAAAAAAAAGTGTGTGTGTGTGTGTGTATAGGCATAAATAATATTCAAAACATTTATGTATTGCATGACGTAACATTCTAGCTGGCAACGACAGTTTGGTTATTATTTTATTCATTTCAATTCCAGTTAGTGATTATTTTGTTCATCCTTGCTCATTTTTGTTTATTTTTCTGATTATTTGAATGGATTTTTGTCATTTTTATGGATTATTTTGTTCATTACTTTTATTTGTTGTTTTTATATTTTTTACTGAACCATGTTGCTCATTTTGTTGGATATTTGTTTTTTTTATCACTTTCAGTTGATTTATTATTGTGGTAAATTTTGTGATTTGTTAATTTATTTTATTGATAATTTTGGTCCTCCATCTTGTAAGGTTTTTCATAATTTTGTTCATAATTTAGCTCTTATTAGTTCATTGTCTTAGTTTTTTATTCATTTTTGATCTTTTAATGTACCGTATTAGATTGTTTCGTCTTGTTCATTTTGTAAATTTCGTGCTCATTTTGATTTATTATGATATGTTATTGGAATTGGACAGGTTTCAGTGGGAAGGGGCTAAAGAGTGACCTGTGACCCTGGAGCTGCAGGATGCCGACCCCTGCCGACCCCTGCCCCATCCTTTTCCCCAGAAAAGTGAGTGAATCTGGGAAACAACCACCTAAATAATGAAGAAAAGCTTCATTTAAACTCAACCACATATTCATTAAATATTTATTAGTGGAAGCTTCCCGTTCTACAGTTCCTGTAAAAAAAAAAAATCATTTTCCCTGCTCCGGTGGACTCGGCATGCTCTGTATAAATCTATCAGCGCTATCAATTTGCAGCCATTTACAATTAATTTCCTGTAGGTGTACACGCTGAACCCCAAAATGACATCCAACGTCCTGGGGAACCTTCAGCAGCTGCGCGTTCCACATCCAACCAAGACGAAAAAACGAGCACATTGTCATTAATGTGGAACACGTCTCAACGAGTCTGAGCCATTTCATTCATTTACTGATGTCTTTGTTATGTATTTTGTCATTTTTATTCTTTTTTATTGACGATTGTTTTTTTTTTTACTGATTATTTTGTTCTTTTTATTGATTAGTTTGTTCTTTTTATTGGTTATTTTGTGCATCATATTCATCGTTTTGTTCACTGTGTTGGTTATTTGGTTCATTTTTGTTAATTTTCTCAATTATTTTAAGTTTTCTTTATTTTCTGCAGCAGTTTGTTTACTTATGTTAATTTTTTTAAAAATTATGTTCGTAA
>JAQQAE010017415.1:0-11480 GCA_029823295.1 Pseudamia nigra
TCCGGCACCTCACACATCACTCACTCTTAGCTGTGACTATATGATTACAACTTTACTACTGGAGTTACTAGATGTTGCTAGATGAGCCATGTCACTAAATCCAAAATTCACCTGGCATCTCCATAATTTTCATCAATTCACAATCAACAATGAAAAAAGTAGCCAATAACTGACTAGGATCATAAAACCTAACAATCCGAACAACTACACGTAATGACATGTTACAACAAAAAAGTTATTTAGCTTTAGTGAAATTATCATGTTAGCCTCCATAGCAATACCAAGCTTGCAGCTAGGCTAGGTCCCTAAATTATTAAATTTTTAACATCAACATGTCACACAAATAAAATACAAAACTGACGATGTCTACGAGTATACTTATGATACCTAATTCTTAAAAATGTAAAAATCATTTAAAATTCTATTTTTTCGTCAAATTACCGGTGATTGTTCCTGATGAGCCATAGAGATGAATGGAGCTTCGACCAATGTCTGGAACTCCTGGTGTCTCCATAACCCGGAAGTTGGACCAAATTCCGTCCGCCATTTTTGACAACAGGAGTCTATGGAAGTGTTGCCACTCTGTTTTTCTCTCCCGCTCTGGTCAGTATGTTATGAGTAAGCTAATGCCAACCACTAACTCACTCCCTTGTTGAAACTTCATCAAACATATTACAGTGTTATTGCTGTAAACACCTAACTCCAGTCAAGTGTAGTAAAAAACTGTTCTATAAAATAATTGGAAGTTGCCTTGGTGTGACTCCACAGGTGACAGTAGAGGACATTTGGAGAACTGCTGCTGTTTTTGTTGTTGCAGTGTTTGTGCCACAACATATCAATCAACTCCCCGCACTGCAGTGATTTGTTGGATTATCTGCTGTGATATCTTGCTAAAAGAGCAAAATGTTAAAGATGGACCACCAGATTACTTATTAGAGGGTCCAAGTAAAACATTTAAGACCATGATGACTCATGATAAAAATGTATTCACTTAGCATTTTAAGAGAGAAGTCCAATATAACTCTATGGGAGTCAGGGCTTCTTGGATTCCAGTGAAAGGTGCCCGAGTGACCAACAGCAGTATTACAACTTTAAGTTGCTTCCACATTGGCCTCAATGTACAATCCCAGTGACTGACCATTGATACAGAGTCAATAGCTCCATTAGTGCTACTTTTACAATTATTGTATATGTACAATACCATCCATCCATCCAATGTACAATACACTTAAGAAAAAAAAAGTCCAAATGACAGTCCATTGTTAAATTAAGAAATGAATATCAGTCAATTCCAACAAAATGCTATGTTTAAAATGGATCTTATTAGGACTGTCTAAAAAAATAAAGACCAAGAGCTACCTCTGCTGCAGGGGAAAACGTTATTAGAACTACTGGCCTCAGAAACCTCAGGTAGCATTTGATGGTTTTGGTGACACATTTAAATATCTTGAGATTTTTCAGATTGACTGAGCATCATTCCTTAAAGTAAGGATGAATTGTTTTTTTCTATTTACTTAACTGAGTGATGCTTGCCATAATATAGCTTTGTGCAGTAGCTGTAACAGCACGAATGGGGCTACTGGTTGTACCCACCCTCTCTCTGCACAAGACGACTGATGGTCTAAAGCACATTAAGAAAGCAAGACTGGTAGTGTACATTGCATTGTTTTTATACAAATGCTGAGCAACAGCATTAGCCCGAATTATGTCTTGTAATACAATGAACACACATACACACACACAAAAACACACAATTATTCTTTTCTTTTAACACTTAAACATGTCACTTCTTACACTGCTGCAGTATTACAAAACTCAGTCAGCCGACCCCCCACCCTCCACACACAGACACACATACAAACATGGTACCTGTTACTGGTGTAAGCTTAGTTTTATTGATTTTGCTTGATTACAGCCGAGGGGTGGAGACGTGTCAGAAAATGGCATCCTGAATCAATCAACAACATACAATAGACAAGACAAATGGCCAACAAACAGAAAAGTCAAAGATGCCTTTTCAGCGCGCAACTGATAAACTGTAGCAACTTTGGTAGATACAATATTCAAGTTTTTCAAGAGGGCAAATTAGTGTCTTTGAGGAAAATTATGGTACAGAAGTCAGTCAAGAGATTTGCTCCAAATAAGCATAGTACTAGCCTGCATGCTAATGTATTCAATATAGGCTGTTGGAGTATCTGTTGGGTTTGTTCTCCATATAGTCTTTGATGCTGTGGCCTTGAATAGTGAAGCACATAGAGACCTACTGTAGGAAAACTGGCAACGTGACTAGAAGCCCATGGTTTGTCATGGTCCATGGTACATAATTTGATAAGCTCATACTGTATGTGCCTGAGCTCAGGCATTCACTTGTGGAGTTGAAAACAGCAGTGGCTGTAGCTACTACAGAGCTAGCATCTGTAGAGACAGCCTGCATTTCATATTCCTTCAACATTTGGTACAGGTAAGAAAAGAACAGGCATACGAGGTTCTCAAATGTGAGGGTGCAAGCTATGTTGAATGCATTTAAGGATAATCCTAATCGTGTTGGGAAATGAGCTGAAATTAGTTTGCATAGACTAACTATAACCACAAGTGTCACAAAGAGATTATATTATGGTGTTTTTAGCACTTTTTCAAAATAGACTAATAATCAGAAACCAATGGCTACACAACCAAAATCAACACATCTCATCCTTGGACCAATTCAGACCTTCCCTAAAAATTTTCATCTAAATAATGCATTACTTTTTGTGTGGAATTGCAAAAACAGACATCTACACCAGAAAAAACCTCCTTGGTGGAAGTAAAAAATATGGTTTAACCATTAACCAGATTTTTAAAAAAGTGTTAGTGTGCCATAGTCAAAGCTAAATATGATGCAGCAAATTATCAGAGTGTGTGACTGTTTTTTTATTGGATATGAAGTCTCTGTGGAGTTTGCATGTTCTTTAGGTTTTCTCCAGGTACAGCTTCTGCTCACATTACAAAGCAAGTTCATAGGTTACTTGGTGGCTCTAAATTGTCACTAGGCATAAATGTAAGAGTGGGTTGCCTATATATCTGGGTGGTGTTAGGAGGGAAAGGCACCCACTCCCACCTGACCCTGCAAGCGATAAACTGTCACAGAGAAATAGGGTGGATGGATGGTGAGTTACACAGGCCACAAATGCAGTGATCAAAAGATGCCTGACATGCAAATATAACTTTTTGAAATGGAATTTGTGTTTTTGGCAGTGAGTGTAGGGAGACAGAAAACAGACAGAACAAGGGGAATAACATCCAATCAGGTCCTCTGGCTAGAATAGAACAACTGATACTGCAGTTATTTGACACCACATGTACTGCAGTTTTATTTATCTGCTCTATTTTCTCATACTACCAGTCATAAGTTTGGCCAGACCTGGAAAAAAACGCTGAAAGAAAAGGGGCATCTGAACTTGTGACTGGTAGTGTACACCACTCAGAGCTTTATGTGAACCAGCGATGACACAAATTAATTCCATTCATTTCCAAAAGTTGCTGAGAAAAGTTCAGATTACCATAATGTTTCTTGTCACATGGTCATGTAGAAACTTTTATTATGATTTTGAGTTAGAGGAAATTGGTTTTGCACAACACCAAAGAGGCTACTTTCTGCACGCCAGTCAAAAAGTCTGTAAAACTCAGCGATCATTAAAATGTTTTTTAGGTCAGTATTTCCATAATGTTCACACATCATTTACATATCATTTAACCAAGATATGGACAGAAAATAAGCGAGAGTTACAGCAAAAGACTACTCCGTTTTCTGAATTTATTCCCAAGCAGAAACACATTCAGAGCTTTTGAAAACATTTATTATAATTACAATTAAACCTGGCAAGTGGCCCCATTTCAAGCCCTCTTAAATTATAGCACAGCAAAACATGAAGCTTTATGGTTTGCTGTGAAGACAGTACATCCCCCTATGTCATCAGTGGCTGCAAATGTAATACTGTCGGTCTTGATAAATTATTCATCACTACTGTATGGTGAGTGGCCATTTAACCATTGGGAGAAGTGAATTGCCCTGCTGCACTCAGGTAATCAAACCCAAATTGAAAATATCCAAGTGCCAATTTCAGTCTGAATTTCAATATTCCACTACGCCAGCATGATGTCACTTTTTCTTCCAAGCCTCGTGGTTGTGAAGGTGGAGACAATCTAAGTGGCTTATGAATGTGATTTGAATTTCATGGCTCAGTATGATTCAGAGCCAGTAATTGGGCAATATGTATTCTGTAGGCCTAAAAGGCATTTCAGCTGTCTGATTTGACAGAGGAATCATTTAGGTCATGGCTATGGCATCAAATAATGGAGCCATACATGTGTTCTCATTACGTATTGTATTGCCATCTCTTTGCAGATTCCAGGGCCTGTTCTATCAGCTATATCACAGCAAGCTTGAAAAATGTCCTAGAGGACCTGGTGGTTGGCTCACAGTTTGACACTCCTTGCAGGCCTGCACAACAGAGGCTAACAATACATTCTTCAAAGAATTTTCCTGCTGTTGCTAATGATAACATATTATGGAAGAATGGTAGGGGCTACAGAGGGAGGTCAGTTTTGGATTGCCTTTACTAGCTCAGCGATTTCAGATAATTAAAAAGCCTCATTCATGCACGTTGCAGTATGCAGGGCTTGTGCTTTTAATGAAGCCTTTCCAGAATGAAAAAAATTAAACACCTTTGTCAAGTTAGAGAATTAAATCAAAGTAGCAGGTAATCAAGCACAAAAGGCAAATGGAGGATTTTGGTTTTTAATGTGTGATGACATTTGTAGGGTAGTATACAGCCCTTCGGGTTTTCTAGAATTACTAGGACACTTAATTACTTGTAAGACATGATGCTGATTAATTTTTAATCATTCTCAATTGCTGTGAGCAGCATAAAATTTCTTAGTTCATCTCTGTTTTTGAGAATATTAAAAGAATCTATGCAATCCAACCAAGAGTGGTAGGGCTGCTCCTGACTGACTAGTACTTATTAGTTCTATGGGTATGTCAGCTACTTGTTGCGTATTGCAACTAGTCCCTTATGTCTTTAATCAACACAACACCGCATTACAGAATCTCATTTACTGCACAGGCAAAAATGGTAATGTTCCTGAATGGTTCACAACAACCACTAAGGAGACTGTATGAATACTTTATTTCAACATAGTATAAAAATCTGCAATACAGGGATTTATTTATATGGAGATATACTGTACATGCAAGAACCAGAATAAATTTCCTTCCTCAGTTCAAACAAACACTTGGGACATGATAACACATAATTATCCATGTCTAATTGAGAAGCCTTGCTAAGTGACTAATATTGCTTTGTGGCTTTGTACATGTTTCAGATGATAAGCTGTGTTTGGAGTGAATTATTGTTTACATTGCCCCTTCCTCACATGTTACTACCAACGTATGTAAATTTGACCATAAGCTATTCAGTGCCCTTTCCTATGAAGTGTTTTTAAAACATTTTGACCTGTCACAAACTGACCAATCAAAACTCAATGAATATTTTTTTGAATTGAGTTGTTATAGTTCAAATTCACTGAGATGTATCCAGTACTGTGTCATTTTCTGTTCATTCAGTCCTCCCTGTTTACACCAAAAGTGTGTTTTATCAAATCAGCCTGCTCTTTTGACACTGAAATCTAAGCAGTTCATTTCTGAGTCCAAGGAAACATTTGTGACAAATCCCTGATGCCAGAAGGGACAGCTTGCGGCTCGCCTCCTCTAGTGGCTGTCAGTGTGTCAAACACCCTCTAGTCGAATTTATTCAAAATACAAGGCGCTCTGATGTATTTGTCGCTCCTCTCGCCAGACTATGCAAAAAACCGCGACTTTTAATCTGGAAAATGCAGTAAATGTTGTCTCAGCAAAGGTCCATTTGTTTACACCGCCAGCCAATCACAGCAGGGGTGCGGCAACACAGCTTCAGAGTGACAAACACGATAATGATTTCTGTCGATAAAATTTCTATTTACAGTAGATCCTTCCCATCAAGCTTTGTGATAGTGTTGATGAATACATGTAGTTGCAGATACAGTGGTACTCCGGCCAACGAATGCTTCTGGTAACAAAAAATCCAGGTACCGAAGAAAAAATCGGCCAAAAGTTTGAACTGGCTAAAAGAAAAAATTCAGGTAACGCAAGAGATAAACCCGGAAGTGAACTATCACCCTGAAGTAAAACAGTCAACACATAACATGTGAAAGCTCCCATGGGATGTAATAGGCTGAATGCTAACCACGAGTAGCTCGATGTCTCTGCTACAGAGCTGCCTGCTCCTTAGCAGTGCTGTGGCCTGGCTGTCAGGCTAACAACACTCCAATGTTGTTAGCTGCGGCTGTAGTGTTAGCCAGTTCCATAGTGTTAGCTTACAACGGCTAAGGCTCCAGGTCCAGCGTTGTGGTGTTAGCCGGTTACGAAGTGTTGTATGCTAAAAACACTATTTTTGTGTTTTTTCAGCACTATGGACTGTCTCACTTAATACATTCTGTAGCACACTTTTTCAATAAGTGGAGGGGAGTGACAGTAAGAACATCAGATGTCACTCATCTATCAAGAGATGCAGCACACACAGATTATGACAGAAATACATACAGTGAACCCTCGCTAAAATGCGGTTCACCTTTCGCTGCTTCGCGGATTTTTTTTTTTGTGCAATTTTCATGTATTTTTTATATAGCGTATGAACGTGCATTGTGTTCTGTGTCCTGATTGGCTGAATGAGAACCCGCGCATTGTGTTCTGTGTCCTGATTGGCTGAATGAGAACCCGCACATCGTGTTCTGTGTCCTGATTGGCTAAAGGAGAACCCGCACATTGTGTTCTGCGTCCTGATTGGCTAAGGCCGTTGTCAGTCATCTCCTCCGTGTTGTCTCCCGTGCTGTGCAGTGCAGAGTGCGTTCAGCTTCGCCGGACATGCACCGGTGTTCGATCGCTGGCGGTGTGACTCTGAAGTGCTATATGTTTGTGGGTTTTCTCTCCGACGGAGGTCCGCAGTGTCCACGAGGGCCTTCATTGGAGGGCGGCACTACGGCGGAGCAGCGCAGTGGCGGAGTGACGCTGTGGCGGAGCGGCGCTGGCGTGGGGGGTGGGGCGTCGTGGGAGGGAGCTGTGACGCGTGGGTCACTGTTCAGCTTCGTAGGTTGATCGTTCAAATTAAATTTGTTGTTTCTGGAGGCCATTGTGTTTTTTTTTGTAAGAAAGCGTTTGTTTTTTTTTTTGTTTCTCAACCAAATGTATTACTGAATCTACTTCGTGGATTTCGCCTATCAGGGGTTGTTTTTAGAACGTAACCCCCACAATAAACGAGGGTTCACTGTATTAGTTTGCTACCAAATATGCAGTGTGGAAGCAAAATTAAGTGGACCAAATTTATTGGAAGAAGCAGTTGTGATGATCAAGTGGCAACCTCTATGGTTGAACTGTGAGTCAAACGTGGAAGTGCAAATAACGGTTTTGGGCTTCTTGCATAGAGGGTGAATTTTTATGTAACCTGCCTGATTCGATGTTGCAGACCCCAATTTATGTGCATAATTTAGGGAACAGACTCTGATTGGCAGGTTTGTTTGCGCCAGGGGGAGGCCTTTCCATTTCATTCAACCCACGTCAGTTCCATTCACACTCCTCATTGAAGTCAATTTTTGCATTCAAAAAAGCAGGGAGTGGTGTCATCAGCACCCAGAGGCTCCTTGTTTGAGCAGCAGGACAGATAGATCTTCAGAAGGGTGACGCCACTTGAAGCTTTGCCCACTTTTGTATATGACCTCTGGCTCAAACTCTGAGCTGTGAAATGTGCCCTGTAAAGTTTTTAAGGGTTGAAGTTTTTAGTAAACTGACATTGTTGAAGTAGTGGTGAGTCTTAGGAACTTAGTCACTGTCGTATACAGATGAGAAAGAACAGCAGTCATAGGAGAGTGAAGGCTGATTGTGTCACCACCTGGGATTAAGAGTGCCATGGCAATGTAAAGGATTACGAAAATAACAGATGAGGTTGCTGTGATGTCTTGGATAATACATCCCACCAGTGCTTAACACAGGCTCCTCAGTCTTATTTTGTGATTGCCTCTGAGCTGCACCCAATCATAATTAGGTTGATGGCAGATTCGGCAAAATCCAGCTGCTGACGCTCTGCTTGGCTGTTGTGGCAGAGATGTGAAGAAGAAAACTTAATCAAAAGCTGCAGGAGCACATTTTTAAAGGGATGCTAAACAGCAACAGGCAAACAATATGTTTCACAAGATAGAGAACATTACGTCCCCAGACTTTCCCAGGTTATTATTGAACACAGTCCACAAAAGAAAGGCAATTTGAAAAGGCTAAAGGTGTGAAGAGCTGCTTCAGTTGTGACCATGGTGTCTCCTGGGGAAAATTTCAATTTCCTTTCCCTGCTACCAGCTGGTTAATCTTTTTCGTCCCCATTATATAATAGAGTTCATACTTATTAAGAATGGATACAGGACAAGCTGAAAGGGTTAAAGCATCACAGTGACCATACAGTATACCTTTGAATGAGTAGGGTGTTGTGAAAGGAACATAAATACTGGCCCTTTCTCTCCAATAAGAACATTACATTGTTTTCTGTTTAGTATTTAAAACAAATCAATACACAAATCAAAAATGTATGGATTTTTTGTGAGTAGTGTAAATAAATGACAGCATGTCTCATGGTGCTCATCACTCTTCCCGACACCTGCTGTTTAAGTGAAACTGGTACAGAAGGTTTGTGTTCATTTTGGATTAAGGGAAAAGGATGAACATGTTGGCTTTTTAGTAGCGCTTTTACTATTTCTCATTCTGCTTGTGTAGGGTGCCTCTTGTAACAACTGGCCAGGGGGTTTGGATGGAAAGTAGCCCTTTGGCTAAATCTGGCATATTTACAACACTTATTATGATGCACTGTTTCTATCAAATAAAACCTAAACAAATAAAATAAACTCACTCCTATGATACCAGAAAGCTTCATTATGCCTGTAGAAACATCACAAAAGTTACCACTACAGCCTTAAAATTAAACTCAGCAGCAGAGGCACCAAGAAAAGCCCTAACTTTGTGACAGTCTTATGTGATATTACTCTAGTTAATAGACACGTTATTCCTCTCAAAGGAGGAATTCAAGCAAAGTGGGGTGAATACTTAATGGTTTTACAGGGTTTCTCTTATAGTCCTTTTAAACCAAATCTGTTTCTGTGTATTCTATCCACCTCTGCATTCAGCATAAAAGGAGAATACTGCTGTGCATGTAAACATAGTCATGGTCTGATTTTTATCCAGATGTTTCTCTCAGTGAAAGACAGCAAACATCCATGTTTAACCCTCTCTCACAATGTGATGTAGGAACACCATTTTTCAACCACAGCCAAAGATATCAGCACATTTTCTAGCACTGTATTTCATCTGAGACAGTCCTAAATTCTTCAGTCTCGTTAATTACTTTCCGTGATCCCTCTGAAAAGCAGTGCATATGACAACATAATTAGTATTGTCAGCCTCAGATTGTTGATCACTTAACCCAATTTGGACCCTTATTCTTTCTGAATGTTTTGAGTATTCCACCAATAAGCAGAAGTGGATACAGTACACAGAAACAGGACCGAAGTATTGTTACTTTATAACTAGAGTAACTCAAGCAGAAGTTGAAGTATTGATGAAAACTAGAAATCACTAGGAGGGCGCAGACCTCCACCAAGGCAGCAGTTATTCTTACATAGTTATTAAGCATATTAAGCGTATTCTTACATAGTTAAAGCGTAATCATCATAGCATTTTATGGTTTCAGCGACTGCACTTGGGGACACATTCAAAGTTCTTCAGATTTTTTAGATTGACTGATCTTTTTAAAGTAATGATAGACTATCTTTTCCCCTTACTTGACTGAGGGTTTCTCGAAATGTTATAGATTTACATGGTAGTTGTAGATGCATTAATAGGGCTATTGAGTCTGCATCCACCATTTCTCTGTACAAGGACTAAACCACATTTTAAATTCATTAATACACAATGTTGAAAATAATAAAAAATAAAGAAAAAACACTGAAGGACAGGGAGTATCCAAACCTTTGAACAGTAGGGTGGGCATCACGGTGTCATGGGGAAATCTATTTTATATAACAACAAAAAAACTACACTTTTAAGTAAACAGAATTGTATGTTTTGTCTGTGCTGCTCTACTTCATGATAGACT
The DNA here is from genome assembly GCA_029823295.1 of Pseudamia nigra. NCBI lineage: Eukaryota > Metazoa > Chordata > Actinopteri > Kurtiformes > Apogonidae > Pseudamia > Pseudamia nigra. Next base: position 10,206 of record JAQQAE010017415.1, read on the forward strand.
AAATCCTCTGGCTCTGCTGTCTTTAATATTACATGATGAGCTGCAGTTGAATGGCCGCCAGGAACAATGGTGTGTCTGAGCATTTATAGAGATTTGCATTTGTTTTTGCCTCTAGTGTGTTCAGATCCATTTTGTAAAAAGGAAGGGAGAAAATACCTTACGACAAATATCAGTATTGGTATGACGAGAACAAAAGCTTCTACTGCAGTTTCTGAGTAACACTATGCAATATGCTTAAAGATCTCATGGTAAAATTCAATCATGTGTGGCATCAACTTCCAAATTAAAGGTGGTGTCTGCTATTATAGGAAGATTGTGTTGTCTGTGTCATGAAGCAGCACTGAGGTATTATTAGTTTATTGGGTTAATTAGTATCTTGAAAGTGGTTTCCTTCTTACATAATTCATACCCTCCAAATGCAACCTTGAGAGCAGATTATGCTTGAGATAGAACATCAGAATGTATAAAAGCATCATTGGTATTTCGCTGTGACAACCCCTGAGGGGAGCAGCCGAAAGGAGAACAACAACAACAACTGACCGCTGTGGAACATTCACTTCTAGTAAAAGATCTGCTAGACCTTTGTGTATGATTAAAACTAAACCTCGAGAGAGAGATACAGAGAGGGTCTTGGATGGCAAGAGTTTTACAGACTGTCTCAATCAATCAGTTTATCTTTGTACTGTGATCCAAGAGGCAACTGGATCACATGCCCGAGCCACCTCAACTGACTCCTCTGGTTGTGTAAGAGCAGTTCATCCCAGATGGCCAAGCTTCTCACCTTATCTTAACGGGAGAGCCAACCCAGCATGAGGGATCTCATTTCAGCTGTTTGTACTGAGGATCTTATTCTTTCAGTCATAATGCAAAACTCTTGACCATAGCTGAAGGTAGAAGAACATAGATCAATCAGTAAATCAAGAACCTCTTTCAGCTCCACTAATTCTTCACCACAACTGACTGATACAGCATCAGCAGTAATGCAGACGCCGTATCTCCTCACTCATGAACAAGTCCCCAAGATACTTAAATTCCTCCGCTTATGACAGGAATCATCCCTTACCTGAACTGGGCATTCCACTCTTTCTGACTGTAAACCATGGCCTCAGATTTGGAGGAGCTGATCTTCATTCTGGCCCTTTAACACTCAGCTGCAAACTGCCCCGCTTTGTATGGTGATGTAAAATGATCTTGCACTTGGTAAATGGTCTTGCACTTATACAGCGCCTTTCTACCCTACGGCACTCAAAGCGCTTTACACTGCTTTCCATTCAC
>JAQQAE010017416.1:0-11480 GCA_029823295.1 Pseudamia nigra
TATATGGCTCTCACGGAAATACATTTAAAAATATGTGGCTTTCATGGCTCTCTCAGCCAAAAAGGTTCCTGACCCCTACATTAAGGTGAACCCAGCTACTATATATCTAGCTGGTACTTCTCAGCCTTATGCTCCATGCTCTACCAGGTGGTGGGTCCACAGTAGAGTATTTCTGTGTAGTTCTTTTAGGCTTATGCAAGCCGGGTCCCAGTGTTGTCTTTTAGGTGATGACTATTTGTGAGGATGGGTCCTGGCTGAATGTTTGTTTGATAAATTGATTAGGAGTGCCTGTGAATAGTGGTTAACTCAACAGCAGACTATCAATTAACCTTCAAATTAGACTACATCATCTAAAATTTAAATTAACTGAATTATCAGATAGAAGTCATGCAAGTTATGAAATGTCCTTAGAATCAAACTGAGCCTCTTTCATTGTAGACCTTTACAGCCTGGTGTAACTCCCACCTGAGGAAGGCTGGTACTCAGATTGAAAACATTGAAGAGGACTTCAGGAATGGACTAAAGCTAATGCTGCTACTGGAAGTTATCTCAGGTCAGATTTTTTTTAATGTATTTTTTTATTAATCAGAAAATAGCCTACACATCAGAACCCTGTACTATACATACAATGGTTATTAATGTATTTACTAATAATATGTACTGACAGACAATGAAAACTTTCAGGTCAAGATTTGTATGTTTTGCTATTCAAGGATTCAAAGCCCTTTTTTCACAACAGACCCTGCAATTTGTGTGAAAAAACTACAATAACAAAATCAGTTATCAAGAATAAATTATTGCCAGTTTTAAGTCAGTAGTGGGTATGACTCCCATTTGACTCAATACATGTGGATGCTTCACACCAGGTGACTAGTCATGTGTTGGGGGGTGCATTTCCATTGCTCCTGAGGCTTCTGGGGCACCTGTGGCCTGTTCCGTGGATGAGGAACCCTTTTGATCTGTCTGTGGGTGGTATCTTGCAGATGCTCACTGGGTTTGGGGTCTGGGTAGTATGGCGACCATGGCAAGACATTTGCCTCTTGTGCCTGCAGATTCGCCATTGTGATGCGTGTGGGGTGTAGCCGAGTGTTGTCCTGCTGGAGGATTGTCACACTGTGATTCATGCCTTGAAAGTCGTGGCATTTTGGCTTGCACAAAAAGTACAAAAATGAAAATTGTGGCCGTTTTCATGGCTTTTTATAGGGTTTGTAAGCCACACCCTATAAAAAGCTGTTCAGTGAGGCTAATGCGGAAGTATCTTTACATTGTAATCCCACCACTTGGCCGCTGGGGAATCGATTGTACGGCTCCAAGAAACTTTTTTCCTATAGAGATACATTGGACTTGTATCTGAAAATATTAAGCAAATAAATTTTTTTCATGGATCATCATGGTTTCAAACGTTTTATTTGGACCCTCTAATAAGGTATGTGATGGTCCATCTTTAACTTTTTGCTTCGTTTTTAAGATATTATGGCAAATAATCCGACAAATGACTGCCATGCAGGGGTTTGATCAACATGTCGCTATAGCGAAGTCGGACTGATTCAGAGCTTTGCATCTTCCATTTATTCAATATGGGCATAGTTACACATGAGATACACTCGACTGCAACTGTGGGTAAGTGTTTACACTAACAACACTGTGATATGACATTGATTGACACTGCGTGGTGAAGTTTTACTGCATAGGTGAGATAGGGGCTAATGTTAACTCTCCCATGATTCCCCTGACATGAATACTGCGTAAGCCCCGCTGCCATTCATCCAAATATGGTTACATCCTGTTTTTGGCTCCAAGATGCCATCCAGGAAGTTACAAGTCGATTGGCCTCAAAATGTCCCTTCAGAAACCAATGGCTTACGTCACGGTCACTTTGTCCATAATATATGCAGCCTATGGTACACACCCTTTGTGTGTTGTTGGAATGGCACATGATCCAGTTGTGCAAACTGAGTACCCATGTGCAGTGAAGCATGTCAACAGCACAATACACCAACTAAACATGCAGTCATACAGTATGACGTCCAACAATAATAAATATAACTCTCACCACCACCCTATTTTGGGGAAAAAAACGACACTCTACTTGAAAGTTTTCATTGACTGTCAGTATACTTATTCATGTATATTTACAGTAGAGGCCAAAAGTGTGGACACACCTTCTCATTCAATGTGTTTTCTTTATTTTCATGACTATTTACATTGTAGATTCTCACTGAAGGCATCAAAACTATGAATGAACATATATGGAATTATGTACTTACCAAAAAAGTGTGAAATAACTGAAAACATGTCTTATACTCTAGTTTCTTCAAAGTAGCCACCCTTTGCTCAGATTACTGCTTTGCATGTAGAATCCATCCATTCACCTTTCCTGCATCGCACAAAAACACGGCATTGGAACCAAAGATCTAAAATTTGGACTCATCAGAGCAGAGCACAGATTTCCACTGGTCCAATGTCCATTCCTTGTGTTTCTTGGCCCAAACAAATCTCTTCTGCTTGTTGCCTCTCCTTAGCAGTGGTTTCCTAGTAGTAATTTGACCATGAAGGCCTGATTCGCGCAGTGTCCTCTTAACAGTTGTTCTACAGATGTGTCTGCTGCTAGAACTCTGTGTGGTATTCATCTGGTCTCTAATCTGAGTTGCTGTTAACTTGCAATTTCTGAGGCTGGTGACTCGGATGAACTTATCCTCGGCAGCAGAGGTGACTCTTGGTTTTCCTTTCATGGGGCAGTCCTCATGTGAGCCAGTTTCGTTGTAGCGTTTGATGTTTTTTTGTGACTGCACTTGGGGACACATTCAAAGTTTTTGCAGTTTTCCAGACTGACTGACCTTTATTTCTTAAGTGGCCACTCGTGTCTCTTTACTTAGCTGATTGGTTCTTGCCATAATATGAATTCTAATAGGGCTGTCGGCTGTGTATTAACCTGACTTCTGCACAACACAACTGATGTTCCCAACCCCATTGATAAGGCAAGAAATTCCACAAATTAACCCTGACAAAGCACACCTGTGAAGTGAAAACCATTTCAGGTGACTACCTCATGAAGCTCATTGAGAGAACTTCCAAGGGTTTGCAACACTATCAAAAAAGCAAAGGGTGCCTACTTTGAGGAATCTAAAATGTAAGACATATTTAGAGTTATTTCACACTTTTTTGTTAAGTACATAATTCCATATGTGTTCATTCATAGTTTTGATGCCTTCAGTGAGAATCTACATTGTAAATGGTCATGAAAACAAAGGAAATTCATTGAATGAGAAGGTGTGTGCTATATATATTTATTCTTTTTCATGCTAAATCTTTATCATGTGATCATGGGCATTCTATTCCCTAGAAGCACCATTTTATCAACATGTACCTGGTGAGATAATGACTGTACGGTATGTGCTTTACCTGTAATGATCTGTCTGCAGGGGAGAGGTTACCCAAACCAGACAGAGGAAAGATGCGGTTTCATAAGATTGCCAATGTTAACAAAGCACTGGACTTTATTGCAAGCAAAGGAGTCAAACTGGTATCCATTGGGGCTGAAGGTACCTGGAGCTTTTTACAGAATTCCATTGTATACATAATCTGGACCCACGTACATAAATGCGTTAGTATGAATGTCGTGCATTAGGCTGAGCACTGACACTTCTTAATAACTGAGTGATTGTTCTTCAGAGATTGTGGATGGAAACGTTAAGATGACACTTGGAATGATCTGGACTATCATCCTCCGCTTTGCCATTCAGGACATATCGGTGGAAGGTAATATCTGAACATTCAGTTCATTTATTTGACTCAAAAATTATATAATAAAATCTTAGGGAATGTGTTTATTTGCATTTAATTTAAAACAACAGATTTGTGACTTTTTTCCTTTCAGAAACATCTGCTAAGGAAGGTCTTCTCTTGTGGTGCCAGAGAAAGACTGCCCCCTACAGGAATGTCAATGTCCAAAACTTCCATGTCAGGTATATTTTTTACAGACTTAAATACTCTACTCCCAGTGGTGATTCGCTGTAGTGAGCTGTTTTGTTAAAGGCAGCCTTTTGGGTTTTCCTATTTTCTTTAAAATAATGTTAAATAAAAATTAAACTGATGGTATGCAGTGTGCCACCACGTAGTCCACATTTGTATTTGATTTGTCAGCAGCATGGACCATTCAGGCAACATCCTCGGTGTGTTCTTGTCTGATTGACATCAGAGAAATTAATACTAATAGCAATAATGGATAGTGGTGAATAGTGATCGACCGATATGGGTTTTTCAGGGCCGATACGATTATTAGTAGTTAAAGAGGGCTGATAACCGATATTTGGAGCCGATATTTATTTGCAGTAAAAGTGTAAAAATTGGCGTAAAAATGTTGAATAATACAAACACTTAAATTTCTAAAGCATGTTTATTTATACAAACAAATAGAAAATAAATAGATCCAGAAGTGCATGGATCCCAGACTCACAAGTTACTGTAGTAGTTGGGAGCTGTAGAGTTTTTCATGTGACTTTCACGCAAACACACACCATCTTCCACATTACATACATTCTCCCCATTGTTAATACATACTGTAGTCTGCTGAGCGTTTAGAACCAGACCGGACAAGTAATGTTATGGTATAAACTAATCAGCCTCCACCTTACCATGTTTCCCTACAATTAAACAAGTGAATTGAGTTTGTTACATGCTCTCTCTCAATCACACACACATACTTTTACTATCACGGACTGCTTGACTGTTGATATTATCAGCAGCCTTCTTGCAAGTAATTCACAGACATGTCGGGAGGTACCTAAGAACGGAGTAAACATTAGCTGCCGCTCATGTAGATATAGAGCACTGGGATGTTTGTTATGATTTCGGGATCAGTTTTCTGCATTTACCTTCAATACATGTCTGCTCTCCCGACCTTCTCGTTACGTCTCTGGCATGTATATGTGAGGACACACACATGGCTTGTGCATACTGTGGCTTGCTTAATCAGATGGCACCGTGGGCGGACAACGTTGGCGACAGAAGTGGCGAGAGAGAGAGGGGCGGCTGAGCTGAAAACCCAGTTTTTAATTTATTTCTTGATATTGGCCCGTTGGATAAAAAAAAAAAATCACCGATACCCATATACATCAAAATTCCAAATATCGGCGTCGATAATCGGTCGACGTCTAATGGTGAATTCTGATGGAACTGGTTTTCAGCAGTGTCACCTTTGAGTTTCCTTAGTGTGTTTGCTGTTTGACCTATCTGTTGGTTTTCTCTGCTTATTGGCTGGTGAAGCTGGAAGGATGGCCTGGCCTTCTGCGCCCTGATTCATAGACACAGACCCGACCTCATCGACTACTCTAAGCTCAACAAGGTGTTGTGTGAACACATTTGTAACCAGGATGCTGTGTGTGTGTCATTCCCAAAGCACTAATGCACTGATGTCAGCAAAATTAACAATTCTAGGTGTTTAACAGTGTGCATAATCACAAGTGATCACAAACTGAAAAGCATCACACCATGCTTGCAACAACTTCCCTGGAGTCATTATTTTGACTGTCTATTTAATTAGGAACATGGTGCCCTGAGGCTACTCTCCCAAAGTGTCAACAAACAAAAAAAAAGTGAGAGAAAAACAGAGCAAATTTATATTGTGGCCTCAGTTTTTAAACGTTTCTTAACATAATGTATTTGAGCAGGCAAGCCTTGGGGTTTTCTGATGTAGTTTTTTAAAATACAGTACATCTGTATGTATTGTGAATTGTGTCAATACATTTTAAACGTTTCCTTTTGGCTTAGGAACTGGGTGTGTGTTGTAAAGAAGTGTTGTTTGCAAAAAAGTAAACATTTAACTGTTTGATAATGCTCATGATGAATTGTGTGGTATTTGGCTAATGCATGTTCATACACAGTTATAAATGTGGCAGCATGAGAACAAAAGTATTTGGCCACATGACTGTTTCACCCACAGGAACTTTGACACTTTGCAAATGGTTCCAAAATACTTTTGTCTGTATAGTGTACATACCTACAGTTGCGGTTAAAATTAGTAGCCGCCCTTATGAAAATTTGATTCTTCTCAAAATTAGTGTTAAACACAGTGCATCAAGCTTAATTAGAAGGAATTGAGCTTTTTGTATCAGTTGTGCAACATAGTGGTTAATTTGGGGGGCGGGGGCAGGGGGACTGTACCCTACAGTGCAATTCAAACATTTAATTGTGAGCATTAGGTGAGTTCTTGCATGACAAAAGCACAAGTAGATGATAAATGGATACAGATGCCGGCCTTCCTCTTCCATTCCAGAGTATGCCTTGTGTATTGACTTTATGTTGTAAAATGTGCACATACCAGAGCTTTAAATGGATTTTTGGCAAAGAAAATCCATAGCTCATTTAAATGCTCTGTGCTTGTGCATAAACTGACGAGGTCACAGTAGTAAGCAGTGTGGCTTATTTGCAGAGTTAGATAGCACTGGTGACAGGCCTCCCGTGTTTGTCAGAGGATGCACAAATAGTGCACACAAGAGATTGTATCTGAGGCAAGAAGGCTGAGGCTGATGTGAGAATATTTTCTTCCAAGTAATGTATGAAACAGTTTACAAGGATTAGTTAGTATTAAAAACACAGCTGCAATATGGTTTATTTTACTGTTTAAATTGAAAATATGATTGCCTACACTTGAAATGACAGCTTATTTTGGCCAAATACAGTCTGATATACAGTAAATCCATTTAGGATGCACCCTATGTGTCTGAGGGGTGGCATTTTCTTTTGTTTCAGCACACAACTCACTGACCTGACTTGATAACCCTGAATAGACAGAAACATGAGCTTAGTCCCTGTAGAGCTCAGGCTTAGCTTTACCTCTGCTATTGTTAATACTTTCATATAGTGTGACACAGTGAGAAGGTGATGGAGAAGGGGAAATACAAAAATACAGTATGTGCATTAGACATAATGTAAATTTTCAGTGGTGACATATGAAGCATTGCATGTTTTTAAATGCAGGAATCTGTGTAGACTGTAAGACAGATACCAGTGATAAAACAAACAAACTATGGCTTCTTTTCTTCACCCTTTGTCGACCCCTTGACACACACTTGGTCACACCTTGACTTTTCAGTTCTGCTTACGCTGCCAGTGTACAGTTGCATTGTGTACCTGGCAGCTGCTAGACTTAGCTCCATAGGAGCGTATTTGTAAGCTTGCAGAGTTGCAGCCTGCTGAGACAGCTCTGGACAGGGAGGAAAGAGGGTTCACAAACTCATGCATACTGTACAGTATATATTCACATGCATACATAGGTCATCCTATTATCCACCCCCATCCCGTCATCAGTCTACCACTCTATTCATGCATCTGTGGTCCTGCTCTGGATCTGTGAGCAGCTGGTCCTGTCATGTAACGTTTTGACCCCCCACTGCACAAACCCTCCCCAGCTTTATACAGATGGGGACAATAGCAGCAGCATGATCCCTGTACTCCCACACCCTTTCCCTGACTGTTCCATTAGCAGGAATGGGTTTGCTGTCAGCTGTTGTCCTAATTCCTCCCACCCAGTCTATTCAAACAATTTGTTCCTTGGGTGACGACAAAAAAAAAAAAAAAATCAAGTCTCCTCAGCTGTAGTAGCTCTACTTTGACAGAAAATTAGCTAATCTAGTTGTCCCTTATTTTGTTAGTTCATTCTTGGAAAATTTGTCATGAAACAAATCCTCTGAAAATGAATGTGCATGATGTGATCAGAGAGCATATTGTGCCCATCATGGCATAGAGGTCAGCACAGTGGCATTTTAAGCCTGACATTTCTGTTCAGTGACGTTAAATTGCGCTTCTTTATTTAGGATGATCCTCTGGGGAACCTGAACCTGGCTTTTGACATAGCTGAGAAACACCTGGACATTCCCAAAATGCTGGATGCAGAAGGTATTATTTTGTGAAATAAACAAACAATATATTATTTTTGACACACAAGATTTTAACTTTTGTGAGAGGAACAATATAAGGGTGTATTCACACTCCGTTTCAGGGAATAAAATGATACATTTGTTGCAATTGTCCTTTGGGTTGTTTGTGTTCATGGGTATCAGTCTGTATCGGTCCAAACTTATAAACAAATGGCATGTGTGAGCAAACTCTTTCATTGGTCAGAAATCATCTCTGGAAGGAGGAAGAGTTTACTGTATATTTTTGTCCCATGGGAAAAACGACAACAATGTATAATTAGCTGTCGGTGTGATTAGTTTTTTGTGTGGTTCTCTGGTGCATCTGATGAGACGATGCATCTGATGAGACAGATATGTGCCACTGCATGGAACCGCGGGGCTCTGAGAGGCGCGCATCACCACAGGCTACATTACGCACAATGCATCAGGTAAACTGTGTTGATTATGTCTATCTCACCAACTCCTCCTTTTCTTTTTCTGTTGTTTTGAATGACAGTTGGCAACTGAGTGCATTACTGCCCCCGCTATTCCACTGTCAACCACAGTTTTAAGTCTGTTGTGTTGGTTTCTGACTCAGTTGTGTTCTCACCACAAATGAACCACTACAGGGATCGAATGGAAACAAACCCACCCCTTCTAGGAGATCTCGGCTCGCTTGTTTTGTTCCGAATTTGGGAACAATTACTGTGTTCACACATGCACAAACGAACCGGTTTTCGGTTAAACACGCCGTTTCGGAACAACTGCTCCTACCGATCCAGGTGTGAATACATCCTAAGAAAAATGTGACATACAGTTCAGTCAGAAGTTTGGATGTATCTTCTCCTTCACGAGATGGTGACCTGGAACACTGTTCAATTCATTTGTTTGTGCCATCAGTTGTCTTGTGCAGAAGACAGAAAAGGGGGTACAGAGTCAATATGCCCTTTTAGTGCTACTACAGCCACTGAACAAATCTGTATGATGACAAGAAACAGTTAAGTAGAGAGGAAAGATATTCTATCATTAGATTGAAAAATTAAGGTCAGTCAATCTGAAAAATCCCAAGAACTTTAAATGTGTCCCCACATGCAGTCACCAAAACAGTCAAACACTGTGATGCTCTTATGACGACTGTCTCAGGAAAAGCAGAGCAAGAGCTACCTCTGCTGCCAAGGATGAGTTTATTAGAATTACCATCCTCAGAAATCACCAATTTACAGCTTGGGAACACACTGACTTATCTTTCCATAATATGAATCTATACAGTAGTTGTAGTGCTACTAATGGGGTTACTAACCCTGTACCCATCCTTCTTCTGCACAAGATGCCTGATGGTTTAAAATACATTGAAAAGACAAGAAATGGCACATATTAACTCATCTGTGATTTGAAAAGCATTCTGAGCAACTGTGAAGCTGATGTTAATCTGATGATAGAATGCCATCAGTGCACAAAGCTGTCATCAATGCTACTGTGTCCACTTTGGACAATCTACGGTAAATATAAAACATGTTCTGGGTTGTACCACATGTTTTTGTTTACCACATAATTCTATGCATGTCCTTTCACAGTTCAGATGTCTTTGGTATGAATGTGCAATGTTGAACGTAATATAATCTTGGAAGGAGAAGGTCTGTCATTTTGTGTGCAGTTATCACATAGTATATATATTTTTTTATTTTATTTTATCAACTTCAAATGAAAACCAATGTAGACTTTAACCTTAAATGGTCATTGCAGTTGAACTCTTGTGTTACACATATTTCTGTGTGCTTTGCAACTTTTGCCACAGATATCATCAACACCCCTAAGCCTGATGAGAGAGCTATCATGACCTATGTATCCTGCTTTTATCATGCTTTTGCTGGAGCCGAGCAGGTAAAGAGAACATTTTTTGATAAGGCTGTCCTCTGTCCTTGGTTCATGTATTTGGAGAATGACATATTGACTTTGAAATGTCAAATTCTGATGATAGTGAAGATCAATGGGGGCATGGCACACTTTGTTGGTTTGTTGATATAATTATATTTTTCTCATGCCCCCTGCTCTCAGGCAGAAACAGCTGCTAACAGGATCTGTAAAGTGCTGGGTGTAAACCAGGAGAATGAGAAACTGATGGAGGAGTATGAAAGACTGGCCAGTGAGGTAAAGGAAAAGCTGAAAAAATCCTCCTGTATGATGATGACACATTGTGAAATAAAGCTTTCAAAGAGAAATTAAACTGTTGTAAAACTATCTGGAAAAGTTCATCAATCTAACACCAGAGAAGATGGAGGAAAAAATGAATACATTTATTATTTCTGACACTGTGATTTCAACTTGGATTTATTTTGCTTATTCATACTTCTTCACTTACTTACAAGCCATTTTTTTTTTTTTTTTTTTTCCAGTTGCTTGAGTGGATCCGCCGCACCACACCCTGGCTGGAGAACCGGACCCCAGAGAAGACCATGGCTGAGATGCAGAGGAAGCTGGAGGACTTCAGGGATTACAGGCGAAAGCACAAGCCCCCTAAGGTGCAGGAGAAGTGCCAGCTGGAAATTAACTTCAACACCCTTCAGACCAAGTTGCGCATCAGCAATCGACCTGCCTTTATGCCTTCTGAGGGGAAGATGGTGTCTGTAAGTCACAAATTCACACCAATGTGTAATTCAATGGTTAAAACATAGTTGTGTTTACTTCTCTGGTAAGTGTTTTATTATTATTATTCAAGTCATATACAGGAATAAAATATAGCAGTCTCTGGTGGTCTAGCTAATATTATGCAGATCTATGTGGATCTGTAGAATTGAATCAGAACTTAAGTATGAATTCCTATATTTTAGTGGTTGTTACAATCGCTGCTTTTTTATGCCTTGTGTTTATACAGGATATAGCCAGTGCATGGCAAGGCCTGGAGCAGGCAGAGAAAGGTTTTGAGGAGTGGCTTCTGACAGAGATCCGCAGGTTGGAGAGACTGGATCACCTGGCTGAAAAGTTTCGCCAGAAAGCCACGAACCATGAGAACTGGGCCAGCGGCAAGTCATAGATGCATACCGTATTTGACATGTTATTTTGTTTATCTGCTAACTTTCTTGTGTTCTTAGCTACAGTATCTGCCTGCTCAATCTTCAAACACTGTTTTCTTTCAACATGTAGTTAATGAGATTTGATTTAAGGTTTTCACATGGCGTACAGTACAATCAGTCTGTGATCGACTGTTACAAGCTACAATGACCAAAAAATGTATGTGTAAAGATCTAATTAATTATGTTTTTTTTTTTCTCTGCTTCTTTCTCTTTCATATGTGTGATATTCAGGTAAAGAGCTGATCCTCTCCCAGAAGGACTATGAAACAACCACATTGACAGAACTGAGAGCCTTGCTGCGAAAGCATGAAGCCTTTGAAAGTGACTTGGCAGCTCACCAGGACAGAGTGGAGCAGATTGCTGCCATTGCACAGGAACTAAAGTATGTACTCCCAACAGATTCATACGCGGTAACATCATTTCCTCCATTTACCATGCAGTGCATCCTGAAAGTATTCACAGCGCTTCACTTTTTCCACAATTTTTTATGTTACAGCCTTATTCCAAAATGGAT